>JXOV01001561.1:0-64584 GCA_001014945.1 Clogmia albipunctata
AAGTAGGCTTTCTGTTTCAGTTCCGATATCCATACCCTTATTATTATCGTATGGAAAGAAAAGAGATTACAAAATTAAATTAAGCTCATTTAATCAGTTTACGGCCTTAGAACAGCGTATATCGAGGACATCTAAACCGCCAGGGAACCTCCTCTCCGAGCAATCGTTTAGAATGTGAGTAATAGCTTGCTCAAGGTATCCTAAGCTGCATGACGCGTCAGTCTTGTTACCCTACTTGTGAAGCAGTTAATTGCAGCAATCCTAGCCCATTCTGATTTTATTTAAAGTTGTACTTGATTTCCTTAGCAGGTTAAAAAAAGTAACCAGGACCTCTGAAAGATCAGAGACAATTTCGCCGTCCGTAAAGAGGACGATTATGTGTCCACAACTGTGTCCATTGCTCCAAGACGTCGAAGTCAAGATTCAATTTGTAGAATATAGATTTCTTGGATTTTAATCGAACTCGAGGTGGGTTACTGAGTTAATACCAAGCAGGGACTGATGATTATCCTTAAACTTGTGAAAGATTTTACTTGTAATCATTTTTCGTATTATTTAAGTTGGAGCGATGTGAGATAATATTGGGACCACACCAGAGACAATTCACAAAGCTTTGTTTAGTTGGAATGTCAGCTCTAATGGCATGTGTACAATTTTTTTCAGGCACGAGAAACATATTAGGCTGTTTAGAAGACTAAACAGCGGTTTTCAGAGTTTTCGCTGTGTAGTGTGTTATTTATGATTCACAAAACAAATGAAAAGCTATAAGCTGTTTAAATCTTGTTTCATAACTAATTCTAAAGTTGAATTTATTTCAAGGCAACCTTTGATTCTTTTATAAAAAATATTGTAAAGTAACAACGACAAACTAAAATCTATTGAAAATTACTTTAATAAACTTCTTTCCAAAATTTTCATCTTAACCACAATTCCACAGTATTTCCTCGAAATTCACTGCATGTTTTGTGAAATAAGTTGAGATAAAATGTAAATGCATATTTTATTCGCTCTAATTGAATGCGGACAATTTCTCCTTAAACTACACTCCCAGATCCGAAATAAATGTTAAAAACCACCATTATATTGAAGAAAATCATAAAACTCTTCTCGGAAACACCTTTTATCAGCTTTGGTGAGCTGAATTCGACCATTTTTCAGACTCCTTTGAGACTTTTGGGTTCAGTCGACAAACGTTGACTAATGGCTTGAATTCAGGAAAGTCATAAAATATTTACATGACATTTGAATTGGATATAAATTGATGTGGCATCCGAATTTGCGACTCGTTCTTTTCGATGGCGTTGCAAATCTGTTTGCTTCCCCCTATCGCTTGTTGCCAAATAGAAACCAAATAATTAATGACGAATTTTAAAGCCATCGCTAATTTTCAATGGATCGTGATAAGAACTTTAACCCTTTAATTGATTTTTTGGTAAAACGTTGAAATATCATCGATATAATGTAAGTTATATAAAGATATTCCCTCCAAATAACATACTCGTATACTTTTGATTGTAAGATAACCCCAAGCATGGGGTTAAATTAATTTCATTGAAATATCGATCTTTTAAAGCAAGGAAAGCTTTGAAATCCTAAACGCCTCGTGTAACATAGAATCATCACATGTTACCGACATTGACCGTTTTATTATTTTTAGAAATTCCGATAATGATTGTTATTCGACTTTTCAGCCCTTTCCCTATATATTTCAACTGTGTCCTTGTACATCCTCTCTCTTTCCCAATTACTATTGAGCTCCAAAAAAGGGAAAGAACACATTCACAGTGAATTTACGGGTAATGTAATTAACGTAGACTTTTCCACCCTCCCACTTGTTGGAATCGTTTTCATTGTAGTCGTTATTAGGTACAAAAGGTTTCAATCAAGTAAATAGGTTTTCGAGTCCAATACACATTTAACCCACGATGCTATTGATACTGTTCAGTAACTGGTTAGGTATTCAAATGTCAATACTTGACACGACAACATCACCTTGAAAGAAAATAGAATAAAAAACTTTTAAATGTAGCCTCATTTATTATTAAATATATTAACTTCGTTAACCTTCCAATAATTTTAGGGACTTTTCTTTACAATGGAAAATTTATTCAATTTATTTCAAAACTAGAAAATAATTCTCCTTCTGCAACGACTCAACAACGGTCCCGGTCTGGTTCTAACCAATTGGTTTTACGTAATCGAAGTTATCAAATGCGCTATCTATTCATTTGCTAATCTTTCATTATTGACAATTGAATAGAAATTCTCCAAACCATTATTTAGCACCATAAACCAATATAGAGTCTTTGTATTGACAGGTTTTTGCCATCGAAACAGAACATTTATACTATGAAGAAGACCATCCCTTTCAACAGTTTCCATTTTTATAGTATTATTATAGTGGAAAATCCCGTTTTTCTCTTAGATTCTATACACTCAACCGAACTTTTAAAAACGTGTCTGAGTCGAACAAACACTATTGACGATACTAGTTGTTTGAGAGTTGAGGCCAGGGATATTATTTTTTGATAATATATTTACGCAGATATTAATCACATAATGTTGTTAGATGAAAATCAGAGATAAAAAATACTAGTTAAACTGGATTTTAAGGTTTTTAAGGTGCTAAGCTAACTAATTTTGTGACGACACTTAACCAGCTGAACTAACCGAACCCTAAAAACTTAATTAAATGAGGAAATTGAAAGAACAAATTTATAATTTAAGATTCAATAAAAAAAATCAGAAAATTTAACGAATTTTAAACGAAAATTGATTCAAATTGACTTTATAGTAGTTTACGCAACTGTAGGTTATGAATGACTTTTCCAAGTCGAGGTCAAAGGAACGATATTTGGAAAAGTAGCTTTACCTGCCGTTGCGTACTACGTTTAGTGCAATTTCTTGCTTTTTTGTAAATATAAATTAAAATTACATGTATCTTTAAATAGGGCGACCACTTTGCCTCACACTAACCGAGCATTTTACTTAACGCTTTTTAACCGGAAACAGTTGTTTGATTTTAAACAAAAATACTGTTCAGCTTAAGCTGCTGTTTCCTGTTCCAAACAATATTAAGATAATAAGGGTATACGATCGAGTTTGGACGGAATAATTTCCCTTACTCCATTAGGTTATGGGCCCAAAAACAAATATATCCTTTTCACGTACTTCTTTTTAATTCTTACATCTTTTTCAAAACTGAAACAACTTAGTAACAAGTAATAATTTATTACCATTTCCAATCAATTAAATAGGATTTAAATTCAGTTACCTAATTAATCATTAATATTGTTTAGTAACAGGTTACGGTTTGAAATGTCACAACTTGTCACGAAAAAAGGAGCCATGAAAGAAAATAAAAAGAGGAATATTAAAAAATTGACCCTTTTTAAATATTAATCCCTTAAATTTAATTTTCGTGTGGATAATTTCCATCCATTTCAACTTTTTTTCACTCTCCTTTTTTCGGTCAATACCTGGGAATTTTGTCATATGAATCCCACGATGTTAAGCAGTTGTAGGACGAGTATCGACTAGAACTCGTCATTTGCGCACAAATTGATACCATCACAATTAGTGATAAGATCTCTCCTGTCTCTGGATATAATATTTTAATTGGTTCCACGTGTCCTTCGACATTGGCTCCATTTACTATTCCACAATTGGTCACCAGCACTTTAAGTTCAGTTTTAGATTAAAAAATAATAGAGATCGGTATGAAAATTAAAGAAACGGTCTATTAAACAATGGAATTTAATTAAATAGAACTTAACAACGTAAAATGGGAAATTATATGGTTTTTATTTGAAAATAGCCTTGATTGGAAAACACAGTTTGTTAAATTCTTCTAATTAGTAAGATTTTCAATAAGATTTTTATTTAAATTATTTGTGTTGTACATTAAAATTTGGCTTTCATAAGAAATGAACCAATTTCTGGCTTCAATTTCGTAATTTCATAAAAAAAAATTATTGAAAAATTCTAATTCCATTTAACGGGTTAATTTTAAAGCAACATTTGCCTCCGTCGTCAATGCAAAAAGAAGCTGTTCTATTTGTAATTGAAAACATGAATTCAATATTTAATATTTAAAGCTAAAACCTTGAAAGAAATTTTACGAATAAAATCTTTAAGAAATTCAAGATATGTGCCAAACCGCCTGCAAGACACAAAAACTAATTGACAAATCAATAATTTTAAATTTCAAATTTTAAGAAGGTTTTATAGAAAATCTGATAACTTATTGATGACACATCTTCAGCATCCTCAGTGCACATTATTTTAAAGACATAATTTCAATTCACTTTGAATAGCCATTTGCGAAATGTTAATTATTAGTTTAAAAACCTACCACCAGATGAAAAATGTGTCGATGTAGAAGATAGAGTCATAAACACATTTAAAAACAACGCTTAGATGTAAGACTACTGATCTTAGGAACCTACCAATTTGTATGAAATTGACAAGGGTACCCCTCTTGCGAGTTTGGTCTTATATTTTGTATATAAAATCCTAAGCTCCGGTCGACTTAAATAGGTTGTTAAGTTTTTTATGTGTATTTCATTTTGTATTTAATCAATTTAAATTAATAATATAAAAAGAAATTGAGGCTGTTTATTTTAAAGAGCCAGAATTTTATGGTTAAAAAACTATATTAGAACATAAATAACCTGGCATTTTTGGTGTTTAATATTGATATTATGACACTAAAATTTGCTCTGTCAAAATCGCTATTAAAGCACAAGCGCTTTAGAGAATTCCTTAAACTTTTTTTTTTCATTATTACAGTGTGACTCCCGTTGTATTTAATAATCCCTCATCAAATCGACCTTGTTGTCTAAATAACTTTTATACAATTCTGTTGAAAAATATTTACATTTTAGTAGCCAATGCTTCCTCTAGAAATTGTTTTATAATCCTACAGTGTTGAGTAAAGTATAATTCAATACCACACAATTACAAATCGTGTAAATACACAAAATAAGTACTTTGTCCCAAAATTCAACTACTAAATATTAAAATATTTTATCTTAGTAGCTTGAAATGAAAATATATTTTGACAATTCTAAAATAAAGTAAATTATGTTCATGGTTCGGTGTTTAAATAACTATTATGATATTGTAAAGTTTTGAATTAAAAACTACTAATTATTAAATTGAAATTGTTTAAAAATATAATCTTTTTATATTTAAAAATATAATTTAATCATTTAAAATTCAAAACGAAGTTAAATAGCAGTTCATTGGTTTCGTTATTTGATTAAATACAGATAGTTTTTGTACTCATAACTGTTCACTTAATTTATCCAAGGATTCTCTAATTTGAATTAACTCCAACGATCCAAATGATTCACAAGAGCTATTCACCTGGTGAAGATTTTACAGAATTATGATTAAGGGAAACCGAAAATTGGTAAATTAACCAGAAAATCAAAACGGCTCAAATTACGTGGAACAGTTGCTTTTATCTTTCAATAAAAGTAACAACCAATCAGTTATATATGACTATTATTGGTTGAAAATCGGATTGAGCGACTGAAGGGACAAATCAATCATTCCACCGACTTTTTGAATTCTCTCAAGTAAATATCGGTGCGTTTGTGGGAGAGTGCTGTTAACCCTTGAAGCCATGGAATTCATTTATCCAAAATGAAATTCGAAAAACAATAAAATAAATTAATATATTTTAGAGTTAAATTCAGCTGTACTTAAGGAGAAGTTAAGCCAAAATTCAGGTTTTAATATAACATATTTAAAAAAATTATATTAAAAAATCGCCATGAAGAAGATACGTAAAATTTTTACTGAAATAATATTTATTTTTTTACGTGGCACAAATACTATTACTCAAATCAATAGTTTTGAACTTTTTTTTTAAATCTCAATGTTAAAGGAGGTTTGCTGAAAGATCTAATAACTAGCATTATTTTGAGGACAAATATTGAGCATCTTATTTCAATCGAATTTTAAGGTACAATTTCAAATTAATAATCACATTTTGTGAATCAAGCAATTTGGTTACTAAGATTGATTTTGAATTGAACAATCAAATTTGTATGAAATTTCCAGTCATAAAAGCAGAAAAGTTTAAATGGGGTTTTGATTGATTTGTATGAAATTTGGCCTTGTTTCCTCTTCATATTAAAACATTGATTACGGTAGTTTAATAAATAAATAGTTATTTGTACTACTATGTTGCGATTGTTTTATCGTTTCCGAGTTAAAAACAAAACTTTTCATCCAACTCATGAGCAATGAATTTTTTACAATTTCACATTAAATTTCATTATTTACAAGGAAATTTTGAAACTAACATGTTTTACAAATATTTCAAGTGAAATCCTTAACTGTAAGGTTATCGTTAACGATTGGAATTCAAATTAATAGAATTTGTGTCCTCTGAACTTCTTGGTCATAAGGCAAATACCTACTTTATTGTTGCATGGAATATTTGTTTGCTATAATTTATGTAAAATAAATTTCCATTTAAAACAATATAAGGCTATTACTATAATTTGCTTGCATTACAGTTAAGCTGATTTTTCTCTGAACAAAAATAGCCAAATCATATGCAGAGAGCTGTTGAAACGGTAAATATTAGCAGGAAACGCTAATTAATTTGCAACATAACCACGGTTGTATGGTATAGCCGAGACCAATATTTGTGTAGTTTAAGGGCATTATTGGCGACCAAATTTTGACTTTGAGACAAATTTTTTAAATAGTTTATGACATTTTTTTTTATTCAAAATTTCACTGAGTGCGATAAAGTGGAACCTTACGAAATTCAAATGGAAATCGAAAAGCGCATGTTTCGATACTGGAGTGCAAAAACTATTTTTATTTCTTAAATCAGTATATTTTAAATAGAATACAAGGTAAAAAAATGAATTTTTGAATTGAAAATTTTTTGATTTTTTCAGTATTTTGGAATTTATGATTATAAATTGATCTTTTTCTTGAACTTTAATTTAATTTTAATTGCTTTTAATTAAATTGTTTTGAAAAATTCATTTTGATTTTAAGGAGAAAGTTATACAAATATAATTTTTAAAAAAAATTTAAAACGTTGGTTTTTGTTTAAATTGAAAAGTGTTGATCAAATATAAAATAGAACACGTGGTTCCCAAACAAAATAAAAAATTCCACCAAAATCCCCTCTAATCCCATTGAGGGTTAAGGAGGAATATAGAAAGAAATATTCTTCTGTTTGCGATATCTATGAACTGGGATTCATTCACTTCAAAAGGGCGGAAAACAACACCGAATTCGATTTGTTGTCAATAAAGGGAAGAGGGAAAGTGCTCTTTCCTCCTTTTAAGATTCATTAAATCTCTCTTTTTAAGTTCCATTTTCACACCTTTATCATTCTGATGATAGACGACAATCCGATTTACTATGTAATCTTCCGGCGTTTACACTTTCTTTGGTTTATGGCTTACTTCTCAATTTATGACTTAAGGTGAATTGAGGTGTTGAACAAGTTGAGCAGTCTTTCGATTAAAATCATTTTATAAATTTAATCTTTAAGATATTTAACGGTTTTTTATAATTTTAATTGTAATTTTTGAGTAAATTAATTAACCCAGTTTCAATGTTATGCATGAATTTAAAAGTAATAGTTATTTAAACAACGTGAGGTTAAAATGAACGATAATTAAACACAAGTGAAATTCTAGAAAACGAAAAATAATGATTTTTCTAAAAGATTCGAATGGTTAATTATGTGTTTTCCAAACAGTTTTAATTTATTTGTTAGCTATTTTTGGAAAAATATAAACTAAAGAAATAGAAAACAACCCAGATCTAAATTATAATCTAATCATACACAACTAAAGACAGTTTCTAGCAAAGGAATAGAAATTAGGTTTTTAATTTTTCTATATATATTACTGAAATAAAGCACATTGCACTGTATGACTAATTTTTAAATTTGACCATTTAATGGGGATAAATTCAATTTGAATAATAAATCAAGTCCTGTCAAAAAAACCTCCGGATTAATAAGATTTAAAAATATAATTTGTATTTAAATCTTATATTATAAGTACTAATTTGGTGTATTTATACGATTTGTGATTGTCTGTGAGTATTAAATAATGTATAACTAAATAGTGTGAAATTATGAAATACTCAATAGACGAAGCATTGCTTACCTAAATTTTTTCAATAGGATTTGAAATGGTTTTTAGAAATTTAATTGATCTTCTAATGAGAATTAATTAAAAAAGTTTTAAGTCTAAAAAATGAAAAATACTTCAAAGAAAAAAGCTACTGTATTTTAAACTAAGAACTATAAAAGCTTCACTTAAAATAACTTTCAATTCGAATAAATCTCGTTGTATTTTTTATTGTTGATAAATTGTTATTCAATTGGTATTTTTAAAGTAATAATATCTATGGATATTTCAATTTAAAATCTGTATTTGGACTTATTTGTCATACTATAGATCAGCTATACTATTTTCTCTCTTTATTTGTCCTGATTATCGTTTCAAAAATAATTTAATTGGATGGTAAACAATTTTTTATGAATATTTTTTTATATTGAAAACAGTTTTAATTTTAATTACAATTTATTTATATTAACTTTTGGGACATGTCTAAAAATATATATTAAAAAGCTTTGTTAACTTTAAGTTATTATTTTGCCATGTTTTATATAAATGTTACAGAATTCAATAAACTGAGATGACTTTTGAGTTGTGAAATCAAACCAAACCATTAATAATTTTGCACATTCATTAAACAATAATTCTAATGAACAATAAACGGTTTTCTCCTGAGAATCCAGTAAAATTTTCGCATCGTAAAAGCGGTTTCATGTTTGATTAAACGAAATATTTTGTGGAAATTTGTTTTCCAGAGATTATTAAATAATGCCCTTGATATCCAAGGAAAGACATCATTCTGAATCGTCTTGTTAAGGGATCAAGATGTAAATCAATTCACTTTAAGTGATTTGGAAAATATAATCGCAAAATGTTGCAAAATTTATTTTCTTATCTACGTCATTCGCACTCCTTATTACACACCATAAACACCATTTATTGTGTAAATTCACTGCCGTTCACTCCTTATTAAAGTTCTTTCTTTATGGGAAAGCACTTAAAAATTATGATTCAAATGTAATTTGTGACACAGAGCAAGGTCCGTAGATTGTTGTTTAAAGTTCTTAGACAAGGAAACAATTTATAAGTAAACTTTAATAATGAAATATAAAGATTTAAACGTTAATTATATGTTATATTAATTAGTTCTGCATAAAAATTAATTATCATATAATATTAGGCCGTCGCCATGAATAACAAACTGCAAAATTTGGCGGTAATTTTATTTATATTTTTGTGTAATTCCGTATCGAAAAGTAGCCTAGTTTTAACGCAAATTGGTTCTGTAACTTAACAGCACACGTTCGGTAATATTTCAAAATTAGTCACCAATTTAATGAAATTACATATTTTTGTCATAACTCAATTCCTACAAATTAATTATTTAAATTTAAAATAACAGTCAATAAAGTTAATTAGAGACTGATGGGAGTATTTCTATCTCTCTCCAAACAATTCAGATTTATTTTAGTGGCGGATCGTCCTCTAATTGGATTAGACTGTGTCTTACTTGTTCCACAATTTTAAAAAACAGCGTCGAACGTTTTTACTAGTAATTATCGATTAACTGGTATTTATTAAGAATTTCACAAAATAGAGTTCACATTACACATGTGAAATAGGTTATTACAGCACTTGTATCGAAATATACTATTAAACGGCACAAATACCATTACATAAATCAATCAAATTATTTATTTAGTTATACTCCAAATTTCACTAACTTATCTTATAATTGCCATTATTTTATTGAGGATACATCTATAGTATAGTATCCTGTCTCAACCGTATTTTAAAGATAAAATTTAGAGTTAAAAACCAAATGAGTTTTTAAAGACGACATTTTGGTGTAAATTGTCAATTCTGTGAGTGAAAAACGTTGGTAGCATTACTTAGATTGGTTTTGAATTGTAATATGAAATTTGTATGAAATTTCCAGTCACAAACACATTTAAAAAAAATGACGAAAAGATGAGCCGCGGTATTTCAACGGATTTGTACGAATTTTGGCATTATTTCTTCTTCAAGGTGAGCACTTCATATTTATTGTTGAATTTCACAATAACAGTTCTTTAAAATAGTTAACCATTACTTTATGGCGATAAATTAAGCATGTTTTTTAAAACATTTAATTGAATTTTCTTCTCTGGTTTAGATCTAATTAAGAACTGTCCTTTTTTGAAAGCTTTAACAATTTTAGTAGAACCAAAATGTTACCCGTTTTCTTAAGATTGTTTATTAATTTCTTTGTAGAGATAATCTAATATTAAAGAGCATTCATACATTTTCAATTAGCATTTTTATAATAATAAGTCTCAGCACAATTAAAATTTGTCGAAAAAGATTAATTTGAAAAAAAAAATCATCACTAACTTAGATACGTTTTAGGATAGAAAATAAAAAAACTTGTTCAGTAAGATTTTGTAATATTATCATTTCATAATATTAAAGGCATTATTTTAGTTATTCTAATAATCTAGTTTAAAGAGAATTTTAATTCACACACTTAAATAGACCGTAATTAACTTCAAGGCTATTTTCAAAAACAATGAGAAAAATCACCAAACATAAGCTCTAAATCGAGACGCACAATTTGAGGATGATTGGCACTTATTCGCACTAAATAATGTGGCCGAAACAAACGAGGAGATAAATAAATAAGTAAACAGTGGAATATTTAATTAGGAAAATTAATAAAATTCGGCTTCAACAAAAAGAGCGACACTCAGACACACACTGAAGCACTCAATGAAACACCATTTGAATAAGGGATTATTAGACCGAAACCGAATCCACAATTTCCGTAATTAATTTGTGTAGAAATAAACAAACCCGGCAAAAAAATTAAAGACTATTCGCCAATTGGCGGAAAACGTTTTGTTATTTCGTCCACGAAATATTGCTGGACAACGACGACTTGGACGATGTTGACGAGCCGAGGGAATGATACGGTTTTCACACCGACACGGTTCAATAAAGACTGAACCCATTATATAGGAATAAAACTGTGATACGGCATTTATTTATTATTTACTCAATTCTATGTGCTTTCCCTTTGTTGTCATAATTTATGTATCAAATCGAAGACGGGAAGTTTAGGAGTTAGTTCAAAGGATCCCCTTTAAGTCTTTTCTTCTAGATTACAATAAAGTCATGGCCGGAAAGTAACCAGTTCCCAGTTTAAAAATTAAATCCCTCAATAGAGTTGTAACATACAAATCGAAAAAGAGAAAACCCTCAGGAAGAGAAGACCAACAAAAAAGCTCACCACAATTTTATTGAGAGCGTCCTAAACCGAGAGAATTCAAAATTGTAAACAGAGAACGTGGAGAAAGCTCCTCTTTCGATATAAATTTCTAATTGAGAGGGCAAAAGACAAAACAGAAATAAACTTGTCTAGTAATTAAATTATGATTCACGACAAGTAAAATTTACTGTTCGTTAAAAGTGATTTTTAATATAATTATCTTGGCCTAATTGAATTTAATTTGTCTTTCCTATAACTTCTCTCACACTCCAAAGCTCTCTCCTTCTCTCTCTCACACTCATTTCAAGTATATAACCAGTCTATGTAAAAACTTTTTATATAAGACTTGAATTTGACTGAAAACGTGTATTCCAGTGTTCATTGCACTTGTGGGAAATTCTAAACCCTACTTTCAGTCCCAATCACAATATTCAAATTTGTCATGAAATTTGTGAAAAGTTTTGTCATCATTTGCATAATCTGTTGTGAAACCGTATTATTTCGTATATTCTGATGCACTTTATCCGATTCTGCATCCAAAACTTACACACCGATGGATTAGACCAAATTTCAAAGCTAATTTTAATTACAGGATTTGTTTCTAGGTTTCGAAATTAATTTACTTTTATTGAAAATGTTTTGTAATAGATGTATTTTTTTCTAAGAAAAAATATTTAAATAACACGAAATTACTTCAATTCTTTAAATACAATTGTTACTTATTCCAATTAACAATATACAGACAAAGTTTGCCAAAAAAAGGTGCCCTGTGTTCACCTGTTGGAATGAAAAGGACCGAAAACAATACTATAATACAAAACATGTATAAATTTAATGGAAATTGGTTTTAAAGTTCGACAAAAATTTAAAATTATTATTCATACATGTTATTACTGTATAGGTTAATATTCGTTATCCCTGTAATGCTCAAATTTTTTATTGAAGTGAGAAAATTACCATTAATAAAGTAAATTTTCAGAACTAGGAATCCGAATAAATAATTTAAAAAATAAAATAACTGCCGATTTAACACTCTTTTTTACTCAACATAATTAGATAAGTTTTATTTACAAATGTTTTAATTGAAAATACATACTATAATAATAAAGGTCAACATTTGATAATTTCATACCTAAATTTAGCAAACTTTAGTAAACTAGATATTCTTATAGAAGTCCAAAATTTTTTTTATGAATTATTAATACAATTTGTTTAATGTTAACCCTATCTAACTCAGGAAGATTTTGTAATGAATCAACTCACGTAGGGTCGATTATTATCCACAAATAAATTTGATGTCAATCAAACTTCTTCAAGAATAAAAACAGTTAAATATAATATATAGTAAATCAGTCAAATTTGGTTTTGTATATTTCGTTTGATTTTAGAGTAACGTTTTAAAAAAATTCCAGAACAATAACTTTATTTTTATTTTCAAACTATGGGTAAAAAACGAAACTTTCTGGGTTGGTATGTAATTTTTAACGTCACAAATATAAAAATTCTTGGAGCTTATTATATTTGTAAACATTGCCCAATTAGAGGAACAAATAGGAATTAAAATTCAAACCAGTAAGAAATAATATAAATTCAAAAGTCTAACAAGGTCGCAAACGACCCATCTGAGTTGGTTAGGGTTAACCTAATTAAAATATCTAGAGTGTAATGTGATTAATTTTATTGAATGCTATATTAATGTCTGCTGCATTATGCATCGCTAAAAATAGTTCTGTTAAAGTTTGAATAACTAAACAGAGCCTTAATAAAAACCCATTTCATTAATAGCAAATATTAATAGAAGAAGAGAGATCAATTAAAGAATTGTTAATAATTTTAAAAAGAGAATTATTTTTAAAATTTTTATTCATTAGTTTAAGAATGCTCGAATAGGTCCTTTATTAGTGTTTGTTATTCTAACAATTGCAATTAATGTTAAAAATAAACAATTTATTAAAATAAAAGGAAGTTATGAAAACTTCTTTTTAGATTTCAACTTTAATTATATATATTTTTGAAAAAAAATCTTTTTAGACACTAATTAATTTTGTTCGCCATTTGAATCGCTATATCTAACAATTTTTAAAATATTTAAATAAATCAAATGAGATATGGTTAACATTGAGTTATTTGTTAATACTTAATTATTAAATGGCATTTTCTTTATAACTCTTAGGATGTAGTTTTGTAAGAATTAATTTAAGCGATGGTTATTAAATTCTTTAAAAAAAATTGAAAGAGAAAGGTATTAAAATTAATTTAATTCAAAAATATACAAAGAATGATATTTTGGTCATATAATAATTTATATGATGTTAAATTCAATTTAAAATAGGTAAAATAAGCTCTCCAAAAAATTGTAAACCTTTTTTAGAAAATAAAAATTTCCATTACTTTAGAAAATAAATTTTCTTTTAAATATATTTCATGGTTATCAAATGACATTCGTATTATCAAATGTGTAAGGATCTGTTACAAATCCTTGTCCCTGCAGAATAAAACTGGGACATGTAGAATTGAATATGAGGTATTTAAAGTTTTTTTCTTGGATCGAGTTTACGACAGAATTTCGTTTTAAAGGTCGTCACATAAAAAGTTGTGTGTCTTGTGTGAGAAACGAGTGCCAAGGGGAATCCTGTTGATTGCTTTCCAACCACAAGAATTAAATTTACGATAGCGTAACGCTTAACTGAATTATTCACACAATTATTGGTCATCGTATCTCAAAGTGACCCGCTCATCTTCCGCTCTCTAACACAATTGCTGGGATAGAATTTTGAACTTTCATCACAATGAAATCCCACGAGGCTCCTTTCAGTCCCACCCCAATCTCTAACCAGAGACCAGACTTACTTAATTGTCGCAAAATTAATATCATTTCACCAGAGTCCGTTTTATTGATCAATTCCCATTGGTCAATAGATGAATTCTCTGGTAGAGTCCTTTCTAAGGAACTTTGTGTTTATCTCAATGGCAAATTAATCGAATGGAAAAGCGTAAATGTCAGATAATAAAGTTATTTCATATTTGTTTTAAGTACAAAATAGTAGATTATACTTTGCTTAAAAATTGATCAGTTTCGATTTTATTAAAAAATACAAAAAAATCTTTTGTAAAGTAAATATTTAATTATGTTATTTAAACCAGAATCAACAAATTGTTATTAATTCTAAGCATTAAATAAAAAAGTATTGGTAAAAACATCAAACCAAAACTTGTAAAATAAAAATATATATAATATAAAGTTTCACCAAAACAAATATTTTAGAATTCTATCAAGTTAAAACTGTATAATTAAATAAAATCCGCTTAACAGATAGATTATTATTGTTGTAAACGTCATCACATCTGACTAAAGTTTAAGCATTTCTTTTAATGGGTGTTTGTACATCATCTCAAATAAAGGCAATATCTAGAATTGTATTTGAGGAATTTTCAGACGAAATTAAATCATTTATACGAACGGTGTACTATTTTTAAAAATTGTATTCTTCGCTTTTTTACTACCGGTAAAAAAAACAACATCAAACTGTCCACGCCTGTATAATTTACACGAATACATATACAGTACTATTAACTCTTTAGATTAATCCCTTTTCAGAAACCATTTAGATTTCTGATCGATGTGATCGAAAAAATCGGCAACTGAAAAGGTAATGTTATCCGGTGAAAATTCTTTAATGTAATTATATATATTTGAGGTGATGATGATTAATTAAAATCGTTGTTGTTGACCTTGCTGTTAAGGAACGCTGAATCAAATAATTCAATTTTATGCGTTTTGATAGCAAAATGAAGTCCGTAATCAAAATTCATCAATTTGTATAAAAAGTTACTTTAGTTCACAGTCCACAGCTTCTCTAAATTCAGTGCTCGGAACAATGAAATTGAAATTAAACGTAATTGCGAAACCGTTACACTGGTTTATTTGAATTTATTTTTAATTTATAAATTTCTTCCCTTTTCCCGCAATACGATTAAAATATTTATAAGCAACAAAAAAATGAATTTTGTATAAGACGCACTCGCTACGCTCGGGGCTTTAGACAGCTTTGGTGTTTAATAATGCCTTATGTTATCGACCTTGGTGTATAAATAACTATTAATGATAAATATTCGTATACTGGATCGAAACAGCTTATTTTTTTAAAATGGTTTTTAAAATTCTTTTTGTGCAATTCTGTATCGAAAAGTAGACTTTTCTTCACCCAAATTGGTTTTGTAACGGTTTACTTTTCTGCACGGAATGCGGAAATAATTCAAAATTTGTAATTTAATTGTCACCAATTTAATGAAATTACAAATTGGTTTCAAAACCATATCTCTACTCATTATTATTGAAATATTTTCCGTTGAGAATTTCGTTGTGGATGGTTGCTACACAATTTGAAAAAAAACTAATGGGTCTAACTTGTCGTCAATTTAATCAAATTATATATTATTGTCATACAAGTTTATTATTTTAATATGAAAATGTCGTTGTGAGTTGTAATTGCAAAATTTGAAAAAATCTGTGTAGACGGTTTTATTATTAATTTTCGAATAACTGATGTTTTTTCCAGAATTACATAAAATAGCGTTCGATACACATGTGAAATCGGGTATTACTGCACTCATTTACCTATTTTAACTTCGTGCAGTAATAACCTTTATTTCACCACTTGTATCGAAATATACTATTTTATATTTAACCAAAATGTTTTTCTAACTGTGTAATTTAAAAATTTTAGTTATGGTTTAAATATTGAAAATATAAATCGATAAATTTTAATGACAAAGATTCTAATTATAAAAATATAACCGATTTTCAAATATTACAATTTTTAATAGGTTTTGAAAAATCAATATTGACAAATTATTTTCTTAATAAGAGTATGTTCATTAAAATGTTATTCCAATGTTATCAAAATATAACATTGGAAAAACCTTTAAATTTATAAAACCGTATAGTACAAGTGTGTAAGAAATAATTTAAGTTACTTAATTTCAAAATTATACGATATTCAATTTGAGTCTCTTATGTAAAGTAAAATTGTTGGTTAAATAGATCAATGTTATTGATCTGATTTATCCATAGTTCAGTAATTTTAAGACAACACAAAGAGAATCGAAAAGTTTTAACATAGTTTTTAAAAAAAATATATTAAGCATAAATTGTTTACTAATAAATTTAATGAATTTGCGATTTCATATAACACACCTTTTTCAAACATTGTTTTAATATTTTTATTCCTAAAATAATTTAAAGCAAACCAATTGTTAAATCGACGAATTTTCCTTTCGAAGACTTTTCTATTAAGCAAATACTCTTGTCTCCTGGGTCCAGAAGTCTGACATGTGTTAGTTTTCTGATCGGAAAGTGTCAATTTGGAGACTGGTGTCTTACCTTGGAATCTGTAATGCGATCTCATCAAGGCTGTCCGACGGATTCATGGGCGTTTTCTCGAAGAGACGCGACGGGGCCAACGTCAAGTGGGCATCGTAATTGTTCACCCCTCGGAACACCTTGGCCCCTCTCCTCTGTCTCTGCCGCTGAGCATCTCTCCGCTTCTTTTTGTTCTCCTCCTCGCGCCGCAAATTGTGCAGACGAAAGAAAAACATAGACATTCTGGGGGTCGCCCGGGGCCACATGTCCACCCAGTCCAGTATCAGTTAAGTGTTGATCTCTTAGATCTCTCGGACAACAATCTGACACTACACTGACGCCAAGTATCACACCGAAAACAACAATCAGTACGTGAGTGCAATAAAATAATAAAAAGTGCAATTGTAATTAAATTTATAAATAAATTAACAAGTAAATAAGTGACAAGGACTGACGTAACACATGCAATAACATATTATTTAGTACATTTTACTGGACAGGATTAGTTTCCAAACTTATACAAAACCATGTGTTTAAAATAATTTTGATTGAATTTCTAAAAATTAAAAATCTTTAAATGCAGATAAATAATCAAATTCAAATTAATTGAGTTTACATAATTTTCTCTTCAATCTTTTATTTTTCTTTAAAATCTTAACTTTTTTTGTTGATGAAACTATTGTTTTTACAAAATAAATGATATATATTTAGCATAATTGATTTGAAGTTATTTTTTTCTAAAAATCTTAAGGTTTTTATTATAATTATTATTATTTTTTAAATTAATGAGCGTTGGTAGTATTAGTTACATCAAATACGAGTATTGCTAATTAACCTTAATTTATTAAAACAATCCAATCAATTACAATTCGTGAACTAAAATTCAGCTGCAATATTGTCGATATTTAAATTAACGTAGTTTTTGTTAATAATTTTTTAACGAAAACTTTACAATTTAAGATTTCACTTGAAACATTTGTGAAACATGACGATTTTTTAAATTTTCCTTGTAAATAATGAAATTTTATGTGAAATTCTAAAAATGTACTCATGGGTGGAGTGCAAGAAACGTAATGTCCTGCTCTGGTGTAAAGTCCTGTTTTTTAACTCGGAAATGATGAAACACTCACTTTCGGCTCAAATGTTAAACACTCGTTTCACTCGTTAAAAAACAGTTGACTTCACATTTTTGTAGCACAATCAACTATTTGCAATTATTGACCGAATCATAAAATTCTTTCGAATCAATTCATCCTCCCAGACATTAAAGCTGTTATACACGTCTATTTTTCAAAATCTGTCTTTACGATTTTTAAAGAAAAGAAAAAGAAAAAAAATATTATTTTTATCCTTTTAACATGATCGCATTGAAATTCATATGTAGTACATACTATATATGAACAATATTCCTAAATTATTATCAGATTTTATTGGTTTTACCAGTGAGAATTTGGAGCTCAAAAATTTTAAATTTATTTATTTATTTTTTTATTTATTTATTTATTTATTATTTATTTATTAAAGAAAACGATGATTTTTATATTTGTGTGTTAATTATTTAAAAATGTATAAATTGTATATAAAACATGTTAGTGACCGTGTTTTATATAAAATTTTACATTACTACACATTCTGGAACTCGCTTCGCTCGTGACTTTAATTAACTCTAGAATTTAACAATGCCTTATCTTGGCGACCAAGTTGCATAAATAACTACTATGAGCTTTGTCTTCTTTATAATATATATAGTTTAGTAAAGCTTTTTAATTTTATCTGGTCTTTCAAACGATTTAAATCTCCAAAATTCACTTCAATACGAGTACAAACTGTAACACTGCCAGAAACGTTATAGACTTTTATAATATTTTTAATTAATCTACATCTAAACTAATTTGAAATTTATATGAAAAAAGTTTTATTTTTGAATTAATATGTAAAAGTTTTTATCTAATTTAAAAGTTTTTCTATTATAGTGAAAACTGCAAATTTATCTTTAAATAGTTCGTAAAGAAAACCAATCAAATACTGTTCTAAGAAACCAATTCAAAAATGAGAAACGTAGGAAGTCCTCGCTAAAACTGTTTTAAATAAGATTTAATACTGAAAATAATGAAAAAGTTTATAATCTTTAATCTCCAAATCTTATTCTAAATTAACTTGATAAGCTTATGTATTAACCTATATTTTATATAAGTTTTTCTATTCTATGAAATAGTTGTTTAGACACCTCTCAATTTATTAGGAAAGTTAAGGTTAATGTAGTCACAAGTTTTTTCGAAATCTGGAGTGTTTTTAAGCTGTAAATGATAAACTAATAACTTAATTAGTCATAACTTTGGTTTTGATACATTTTCCTATTCCCCATTTTATCTGAATTATATATACATACTTATTTACTTTTCCATTTACACATTTCGGCTTTTGTGTAAGTAAATTATGTAAAGTTTGGTACAACTTTTCCAATATGAAGTACACGTGTGCATAATTAAATGTAATGATTTGACTTAAGACGGTACTTTAAGAATTAATAAATGATTTATTTCACAATAAAATACACATGTAAAAGTTAAGAAATAGAATCAAATACAACTGTAATTAATATTAATTTTTTGTACTAAATTATATATTATTAAATTTCATATCTTTTTAAAGAATTGAATCCCGTGAGTTAATGGTCTCATTATTGAATCTTACACGGGTCAAATCTATTATTCTGGACAACCATCTGCCACCACAGTCACTAGACCGAAACATGATTTCGTGTCCATTACAGTTAAATCCATTGTCGATCATTGTTTCATTTTCTGATTCTCTATAATAGTGGCTTTTTGGCTATTATTAGACACAATTCTGCAATTATGCCGTCTGATAGTTATCGACTTTTTATTATCATTTTTATTACAGTAAAATTGTATAATACCAAATTTATAAGTAATACAAATCTATTTAAAGACCAACAATTAAATAATTTAAAACGAAAATAAAATTTAATTTTATTGTTGTTTAATGTATTCTGATAGATGAAATAATTCAAAAAAACTTTATTTTAAGCTTTTCATTGCCCTAGTAAATATTTGGTAAAAACAATCAAATGGTGTGATTTTTATAGTATGCAAAAGTGCATAATTTCTCGTATATTACAGTTGTTTTAAAACTTAAGATATTATTTCCAAAGGTAAAAAACTTAAAATTGATTATGGAAAGTAAGTAAAAAAATCCCATATTATACTGTAACCATGTTTGGTTTTCTATTTATTAAAATTAATATCCAATTGATTCTAAAACTAAGCAATAAACACAGCTTTAAACAGAAGTCGTGGATAATCCGATTTCTCAAACGGTATGGACTAAATGCCATACCGTGTATTCGGTGTTATTATTGGCATAATTTCGCAAATACACTCTGTTGGACTAGGAACGCAAGTTCATGAAGCGTGAACCCAATGCCAACAATTTACCAAACTCATTTGGGTTTAGACTAGAACATGAAAAAAGATCATTAGAGTATAAACGTGAACATATTAGGAAAATATCGCCTTGCCTCCAGGACTGACGATGGGTTGAGTGCTCATTTTGGCTATTGTATGGCTAAATTAAATAAATACCACTAACTGTCAAAATGATAGTTATACTATGTTATCCATAAGTCGTTTTGAAAGAATTTTTTTTAAATTTAAATCTGATTCTATCTCTAGAAAATATTATTTTAAGACAACAATAAAGGAACAATAAGAAAAAAAGTTGCTAAACTTGATAATTTTGAGAGAATGAAAGTTTTTTTTTCATTACAAACGGTAACAGAGACACGTACCGTCTCGTATATCGCCCTATCTCTCCTGTCCTATTACAATTAGAGGCCCTAACTAATTTGTTGATATATAAACATATATAGTATTACAATAAAATATTAAATATTAAAATAGGACAAGAAGAAGTGCTTATTTTACCCGCCATTCAGCACCGCAACTAGGGCAGTATAGGTTTAGACACTTTAGAGTTTGGATTTTTGGTAGGTATATATACAATTAGTTGTGGGGATATACTCCCTGCATTGATAGCCCTCCATGAACATTAGAATATGGAATATACAATCCATCATTTGATATTTTAACGATACTAGCTATTAAATCCTTTTTATAAACATCACAAATCATTAGTGCCATCAACAATTACCATATAGAAACTGTTAATTACATGGCAAAGGATAAAGGCGATATAGTGGTAAAGTAATACGGTGTGCAACTAGGCCCACTATACGCTACTGATGCATAGTAGGGCAGTACAGTTATACCCACATTCAGGTGATGTTTAAATAATTTTGATATGTTTTAATAAAATGTCCCTCACACAAAAGCAAATTTTTGTAGTTAATCAAAGTTAAAGTCACAACGAAAAAGTAATAGTCAGCTTTACCAAATGTTTCATTTACTTCAATATTTATCAATTTTGCTGTTTTGTGCATAATAAAGTAAGTATAAAGAAACGTTTAAGAGAATATAATTTAATAATTTATATTTATTTATTATTCAATTTTTGCCAATGATCGTAAATTTAATTATCCTTTATAGTCCTGTGAGATGTTGCGAGAAGGAAATTAGAAGAAAGAAAGCAACTGTTAAGTTTAGTAGAAGGGAGTCAGTCTCCAGAAGCGAAAGAGTGAACATCGATTAAGGATCGAAATCCAGGTCCGGTCAAGAGAGGACCATAGTTTAGGAACAAAATATTCCATAGCCGTCGCGTTCGTGTTTATATTTAAGTCTTAAGTAGTGTCCAAATTAAGTGATCACGTGTAATATACTTTGTATTCCATATTCGTGTTAATAAATTAAAATATTTAAATAATACGAATTATTATTTAATAAAAACATAACGTTTAATTTAAATATCATACAAATTGTTGACCAAACAATAAAGATAAATTATTAATTAAATTCAGTTTACTAAATTACAAATTTTATTCAGAGTAAATATAAAATTTATTTACTTCTTACAAACCAGAGCTTAGGAAAAAACGAATACCTCAAAAATAATTAATAAATAATACCTTAAATATTTCAAATTTCGATTAATTTTATGTGTTTGTTTTATTTTTTTTTAATTTTGGCATAGTTCTTTAATTTTCTTGGAAATATAAACCCATTAATAAAATGAAAGAAAAAAATTTACACGCGTCTGGCAAAACTAGAACCTTATATCATATTTCATTATATTTGCCCTCATCAAAGAAAAATATCACTTTGCATTATTTTATCTCAAATATAATAAATAAAATTGTTATTTGATAACATGATTCCAACAAGAAGGTAACCGCATTGGTTTCTCCTTCTATTTTTTTGCCTTTAATACATGTATTACTCATATGTAAAACTTTTCATAAAATTAGGGATATATAAGGATTGAGACACAATTAGACAGGCTTGTTTTATATACACATAATTATATACTAATAGAGCTAAAAATAACACTCAAATTACCGGATCAACATAGAACATGAGACCGGTAAAAGCCCTAAATCATTCCATTAAAAAGAGTAGTAAAAGAAGAGGGGGAAAAAGGATATCCCAAACTCAATTCAATTGCAAGGAATTGGTTGAGCCCGAATCCATGACTCTGCACAAATTACATTGAATTGAAAACAGTGCAAATAACAAAATCACAGAAGCATTATTTTTGAGCACCAATAAGGATGTTTCCTTTCCATTTTATTACAACTTCGGTAACTTTCAATTCCAATAATACAAATGCCCTTCACACAAAAGCATAAATTCACAATGGCTGACTTAAATAATATCGATTTCTGAACAAAGGAAAATCGATAGAATTTGGATTTTAAATATTTTATGAATGGAGTGACTAACACTATAACAAATCGAGCTTTTAAATGATGAATGTGACGCCGGTGACACGGCTTTTATATTAAGGACTTTGTGAGAGCATCCTTTTTGTCCAACCATTAGTACAAATTGGAACCTGGAAAGAATTTCCAACTGTCCGTTTTCGATTACCTAATCGGAAAATCGGGACGTTTTATTGTCAAAGTTCTAAATTCCATAAAAAGAAACCAAAAAAGAGATTCTCTTCCCTAAATCTAATTTTAATTAATGAATCCTAATTGAGAGCTTAATTAGTTCACGGTATTGTAATTAACATTTAATGAGTCTCATCTAATAATCAAATAATCCAAATTGTGAGATTAAATTTGAAAGTGACAATTTTTAAAGAATTAGAATGAGATATTTAACAAGCATTGGAGTAAAGTGATTTTGTATGTAAATCTCAATCCAACTGTTATCAAAATTGAAGCCAAAACATAAGGCAATTAAAATTGGCAGGTGTATTTGCAGATTCTAATTGGATTTATTAATCCAATTATTGACAAAAATGCCTTTATAATTAATATCAATTATGTGACAATAATTTTGTTTTGACTAATTATATAAAAGGAAATTTATAATTTTACCTAATTACATTGTTTTCAGATATAATTCTTAGCAATCAAATTCCTAAATTTTTTCTATAAAAAGATATTCTTTTGTACAAAACCACTAATCAAAAATATTTTTAAAAAAATAAAATTTATATAATTTTATACTAAAGCAAAAATCGTGTCATAAGGCCTTGCCAAGAACTTAAACGTTTCTATTTTACCATATCAAAGCAACATGTCAGGAAGTAAGTTATGAAAATCAGGGATGTTACGGATATTCGTATCCGCTTCCGCATATGCGGAACATCTGCAGAAATTTTCACACCCGCGGCCTCAAGAATTCAGTGCGGATGTTTTGCAGATGTCTAACAAACCTATATATTTTGGATAATTAAGAACTAAATTTTCACTTGGTTACGAGATCGGACAAATTAGAAATATCATATTTCATGAAATATTATATATAATGGACCAGTTCCAATATATGATTATTTAATATTAAATGAAGTTGTAAAAAATTACATGTGCTGTTTTGCAACAAAAATAAGGCTTTTTAATATTATTTTTATGTAAAAATGACGAAAATTTCCCGCCAAAATAAAAAAAAATAGTTTTGCAGTTTCGTTTCAAATATCAAAATTAACATCAAAATAAATTATTAGTTATGTCTACAAAAATGAAATGAAATATAAAAATAATATATTTTTAAAAAATAAGTTAGAATTTCATTTTTTAGCTTAACATCCTGACAAGACACTGTTAAAATTGTCATTTCAACAAAAATGTTCCTTAAAAATAAATTATTTAAAGTTTTAGTTTCCTTAATAAAGAGTCTTCTAATATCAATAAAATTACCAAGAAGAAAGAAATTTAAATTTTTAAAAACCCTTTATTTTAAACATATTTTTTTACATAACTTTTCTCATAATTTCAATAAAAATAAAAAAAATTAAAAACCACGAAAACTTGTAAATAAATATTCATTACATAACATTTTAATTTAAATAAAATGTTTGATAAAGTATGATTTACTAATTAAAAATCCATGAGATAATTTAAGAGTGAAGTGTGACAATGTCGTAAGGCCGGTTCAGGAATTTGAAGGAATATTATCAAACGTTTACAGATTTTTATAATCGGTTTTCAATTCAAGATCATGTTTTTCCTTTTTCTTTGATTCAAAGCTAAGTATTAGCCTCGGATTAATGCATAATAATGATTCAATTTAACAATTGAATGATGATGTAATAACTGAAATTATGTAGCAAATGAATTAACCAACTTTTAGATCCCTTCATTTTATACAATAGATTTGTAATAATTTGTATTAATTTAATACAATTATAAATAAATAATAAATAATTAATTTTGTTACAGATAATTACTATAAAATAACTTTATTAACAATTGAACCAAATACATTCAGTTTAATAACTGGTCATTTTAATTCCATCTTATCTTTATAACTATAGCTATATTAACCTCATATTGTTTACAAACCCTGCTGCAAGTATTTGAATATAGTCATTTCAATGAATTCCACCATAAGTATCTCCAGTTCTTTCTATGATTTAGAATATTCCTATTCAAAGAGATGCAACGTTTTTGAAGGTGTTGGATCTTTGCCTTCCAGAATAAATCTAAAATTATCATTAATTAGAACAAGTTTATTTAAAATTAATATAAATCAGTGACCAGATTCTAATGCAAAATGGATTAAATATTATCTTGTTATAGGCTTTAAAAATATTTCTGCATTTAAAGTACTAACATTCATATTTTTTATTTTAGCAAATATTAAATTCAGAAAAGTACTTAGCTAGTCTAGTAAACTTGGAATGTAAAGATAACCCCATAAATTTATAAAATAAATAATATGAGAAAGATGAATTAATTCAATAAAATACAAAAATTAATACTAATACTATAGGATTTGTCCTAATTAAAGAAAGTACTGGAGATATTGATGGTTGAATTCAAAGGAAAAACTATATTCTTACTTACAACAGGGTGTAAGATACAAAAAGGTTTTATGGTCAGTTGTGAGTCACTTAACAATAACATCAATTTATTTTCAACCAACTAAAACATATTATTAATCACAAACAGTAATAATTGCAAATTCATTGCTTAAAACTTCAATGCGAGTATTTCTGTGGTTGAATTTAATTTCCTGTAATGTGGTAATGATGTCCCGTAATAAATCGTTTCGTCATGCAGAGATGGAGTAATTGGAATGTATATGAATGCTTCAAACAATGGACCCGAAATTATTAAGAGCCTGTCATTGTCGTCTAATGATTTCAAGTTTTAATTCTGCCCAAAACCGAGCTGTCCACAGCTTTGTGGCATTCCCCACGCTCTGGCTGGATTTCTGGCCATTTGTTGTGGTCATTCCATTAAACCAATTCCGATGCCGGAGGCGCGGTGGCTGCCCTCTAATGATAATGACAAACAGAAGGACCACCTCAAACAAAAATAGCCGATGGTAGACGACGTCAAGCAGCAAAAAGAGTGAATAATTACATTTCGGTTCCAGAACCGGGCTCTTTTTATTTGTTTGGAGTGTTATTGAAATTAATTGCTTAATAAACAACAAAGCAACAGACAGAAAAATCAAAGTCATATTAATACCTAATTTACAGTGATCGCCACAAAAGAGAATATTAATTTGAATTTAAGAGCTTTTATAGTAAATGTAATATTCTGAAAAGCTCTTTTTCAACTAAAATACCTCAAATTTCTTATATAATTATATGATTTGTTTTTAAACAATCGTAGGTAAGTAATTAACAAATCAATAACTATAACTTTATAAATTCATCTGAACTAAATGAGTTTTAACTAAAAAATTGATGCAGAGATGAACATACAAATATAACTTATTTCATGTATTGTAGTAACATAATATTGAAATTATGGTACTCAAATTTATACAGAAGAAGTCATTTTTATAACACAAGAGCTTTAAAGATTTCTTTAAATCACTAGTACTTTTTATTGTTATTAAAGTGTAACCTTCGTGAAAAAAATTTCTCGAATTGAGTGAATTTTTAATAAATTTATTTCTGCATTTTTGCTGCCTAAAACTGATCTAATGGCACTAAAATTTGTTCTGTCAAACTCGTTTTTATAGCAAGAGTGCTAACATGAATTATTTAAATCACGTGTGCTTTTTCTTTATTATTAAAGTGTTACCTCAATAAAAGAAATTCATCAAATTTATATGGACGTCAGTTTTGTTGTATGTGGTTTGACTGTAATTTGACAGTTTTTAACGGATAATTTTCAAATAAATATGAATCTGTAATAAACCACCTATCGTAAAACTACGGCTATGGTCAAGAGAGAGATGCAAAATATTTCAAATTTAGTTTGAAATAGTGGCCGCTTAACGGAATTTTAAATAAAAAGAAGAATTTTTTTTAGATTTTGGTGTTAATTTATTCAAAAATGCATAAAATTTTGTGTAAAACTCGGTCGATGAGCATTATTCAACATTCAGGCCTTCTTTAAGGCACTCGCTACGCTCGTGGCTTAAAACCACCCTTGTGTTTAATAATGCCCTATCTTACCGACCTTATTGCATAAATAAGTATTATACATTTCTAAATAAATTAATACAAAAATTTTAAAAACTATTCGAATTTCTATAAAAATATATTTTTCTCTGTTCTACACACTATGCCTTCCTTTTTAAAATTTAAAAACACAATTTACAGAAAAAAATAAAAAAATAATCGTTTTATTAAAAAGTTGGCGCTTCTAAATTAAAATTGTGAAATATTTTGCATTCCTCTCTTACTCATAGCCGCAAAGCATAGTTGAAAAATTCCCGATAGGTGGTTTATATTGAAAAAAACAAATCGTTAATACTGGAAAATCTCAGGTACGACCATATAAATTTGATGGATTTTTTTCACGGAGGTCACACTTTAATATTAAAAAATACTAGTGCTTTAAAGAATAATTAAAAACATATAATAACGACTTTGACAGAACAAAATTGAGTATCATAATATTAATAGTAAGCAACAAAAAATACAGAATTTTTTTTATAGATCACGGTCGATAAGCATAATTAAACGCCTCTTGTGTATAATAATGTCTTATTTTATCGACCTTGTTGAATAAATAACTATGAAAAAATGTATTAAACAATAGAAAAGTAGTCTTGAAATAATTATCAACATTGTGGTGTTATCATATTTTATATTTAAATAATCAAAAAATATATATTTATTTTAATTATTATACTACATTTAAGTAAGGTGCATTTTAATTGCTATAACTGTTTTCTAAACGTCTCGTTAAGTGTATGAAATATCAATTTGTGTTAAACTTATTCAAAAGGGTTCGATTGATTTATCATTATGGGATTTGAAGATTGGCGAAATGAATCGCACGAATTGACGGAACTAATCTTTCTACATCCCGCAGATAAATCAATTCAAAAGCCAACTTTTCGGCAAGATTACCCCTGCTAAACCATTCTTCATTATGTCCGACACCAAAACACATTTCCGACGATATAGGATCAATTCCCATAGATAATTTTATTGCCTTTTTATATATTTTTTATAAGATAACGTTCGGTCTCTAAGGAGATATTCGAGTTGGAATTGGAAAAGATTTATAGCATTGCGTTTCTGTGCCTGAGACCGTCTGCCCTTTACCGCAGACGACCATGTGAAAATTGTTAAACAATTCAATATCCTTAAACCGTTTTATACGTGCCCTTTGAAAGCATCCTATATAAAATCATAATAAAATTTGACTTTAAGAATAATTCAAGTGTTTTACATTTAAATTGGTGCGAAATATTTAACCATGCTTTTTAAATTTCTTAATAATTCTTAAGAATTTTTTCCCATTAAAATTAATTTAAGTTATAATTTTAAACTTTATTTCTTATATTCAATTGCAGTTTAATTACATTATTCAGAATATTTAAATCTATAGCTTGTCCCGAAAAACTAAACCCAACTAGGTAATTAACTAAATACTTAAAATTTAACGTAAATTAATAATGACCACAGTCTGACCCATAAAATTTAGTTTATAATTATTAGAATTAATTACAAAATAACCACTTAATTTAAGCTGCTTGACCTTTCTTGCGTTAAATTAATGAGGTAACCTTTATAAATTCTTCCTAAAAACCATTCAGTTTTATTTTATATAATATTTAATTATTCATTTAAAGGTTTATAGAGTCATAGAAATACCAAGGCATAACTAGCACAAAAATTCTTTTACAGAAATAGAACGAATTTATTA
This sequence comes from Clogmia albipunctata, assembly GCA_001014945.1. Taxonomy (NCBI): domain Eukaryota; kingdom Metazoa; phylum Arthropoda; class Insecta; order Diptera; family Psychodidae; genus Clogmia; species Clogmia albipunctata. Next base: position 28,431 of record JXOV01001561.1, read on the forward strand.
TCCTTATTGTAACAATTAAAAAATAGCAGAATTTGGCCCAAACCTTACAAAACCAGTTATTAATGTATTCTTATATTAACTCTAATTAAGCAAGATTTATAATGTGAAAAGGAGAAAGTTGACAATTAAATGTGATTTGTTGGCTTTAAGGAATACTTTGTACAGAAATTTGAAAAAAAATAATATTTTTTGAAATTTAATTACATCCTATTTTAGTCAAAGTGTTTTCCGCATAATACATTACGAGTATTAATCTGAGAGATTTATACAATCCAAAAAATTTAATAATAGTGGTCTCGAAAGACATAGTAAAATAATTAATGGAATTATTAGAATTTTATTGGAAATATTGGAATCCTGCAAGAATTCAAATTATATTTGTAAACGAAACCAATACCAATGCAAATAAAAGTATTTAAATTAAAATTTTGGTAAAACTCAAATTTTAAGAAAGTTCACTATAAAATCTGATAACTGCAATTATTTTATTGATGACACATCTTCCGGATTCTATGTGCACAGTATTTTAAAGAAAAAAATTCCATCTTAAATTTAATTCACACGTCATGCCTTATGCACACCGAACTTTATTGCTTGGGTACGATCCGCCCCCTTTTTAAAAATCCAATTTCCCAATTAACTGTTATGATTAAATAATCAAATTGCATGTCAACGGAATCTTTGTTTTTCTGCCCATTTTATGAAACTTCCAAACTCCTCTCTAAGAATAAAATCCAATAATAATCTTACGATGGCGCAAAGGTGCGTTGCAGGGTTACTCAGAACGAAGTGGAATTTTGCTTATTGCATTTCTGGACTTCTTATTGGACCCCTTATTTTTTCTTATCTCCAAAAGTCTTGAAAAATAACGGTACATCCCGATGCCCGCTCGAATTTCAAATCGTCATTGCGCCGTTAATAATTGCGCTATTTTAAGTTTGGAAGTGGCGTAAAATGGCCAGAAAAACAAAGATTGACATGCAATTTTATTATTTAATCATAACAGTTGATTGGGAAATTGGATTTTTAAAAAGGGGGCGGATCATACCCAAGCAATAAAGTTCGGTGTGCATAAGGCATCAGACTCGATTTCAAAATTTGCCTCTAGTTGGCGAACGTGTTGATTTGGAAATTTCCAGTTACAATACTTTTATAACAAAAAGAACTTCAGAGAGAAAGTCAGAGATGGTAAAGATAGTCAGCTTTTATATGATGAAATCACCATATTGAGCTTCTAGGTGGCGCAGCACTAGTATGAAATGATATTAAAGGAAAGTTAATAGAACTACGTTTTTTAATAGACGTAACTTTTCTTTTCTAAACAGCATTTTTTATATTGAATCAGAAAGCATCTGATTAAAACTCTTTTGAAACTTCGTAATATCTTATAAACAATATGGAAACTTATTATATCTATTTTTCTATTTTCTTAGGATAAAAAAATTGATTTTAGTTACGTGTATGAAAAATACAGATAAAATGACATAAAGGTGGTATTTTTGGTTTCTCTCGGTTTTTAGCTGGCATCTGACCTAACTGGCTTTGTTAACTTTGAACACATTCATTCAAAAAGCGTTTAAGTGTCAGAGCCCTCAGTAGTTATTATATATTATTATTATTATAATTGAATACTCCTGGTGTTTATTTTATCTTTGGAGGATTGAATTTTGCCTTCATATAATATTTTATAGAAATTAATTCATATGGATTATTTCAAACTATATTTTGTCAAATAGAACTACGTAAGTATGCACATAACTCAATATCTATTATTTAGCCGTTCATATTTTGTTTTTAAATAGCCAATGAAGCCAGAAATTATAAGCATTCAACCCATCGTCAGTCCTGGAGGCAAGATGATAATGATTGCGAAATTTTTCTCGTAATTCTCACAATAACAAAAAAAACTGTTGAAGTTTACATTCCTACGAGTATATTTTTCAAGATCTAGACTTGGAGAAGGTTGGTTAATTGTTTATATTGGGCTCACGATTCTTCTACTGCCGTTCCTAAATGAAAGGACCGTTTTACTTCCGAACCAGTATGTTAATTTCAAAAATTATATACCCAAATATGATTATCGTATGAAATGGCGAATTTGCTTACTACCAATAAAAAGTATTAACTTACTTTATTCCATTTTGTACATATTTGACCTATAAAGTCAATTATTTATCTGTCTTTGATCGCAATATTTTATGTAATCTTAATTTAATTTGTTTCCTTATTCTAGTAATTATTATTCAATTGTTTTCACTTAAATTATTGTTGTTAATTTATTTAATTTCTTATTTAATTATTATTATTTTTTTTTGTTAATTTAATTATAACTCAATTCAACCAACAGGGTCTTTGACAAAGGTTGTCTTATTTGGTGTCTTTCAGTTTTCTTTTAATATATTATAATTAATTAAATTGTATATATATTGGCATAAATAAAAAAAAATAAAAAAAAAGTCTTTTTATTTGTGTAGGAATTTTAGTTAGTAGGTTGGTACGGTTTTTTTGCAATGAATTAAAAAAAAATTAGAATTTATGTATTTGACATTGAATGCTATAAAAATAATTGTTTAATTATTCACGAACTTCAGAAACTTAAATTCAAATGGAAATACCATTTATTCTCTAAAAACTATCTGAATATCAAATTTTTGAATTTAAAATTATAAATTGAAATTGAATTTCACAATCATGAGCATAAGCATATAAGTTATTTCTTTGGTAAATAATAAACAAATACTAATTACCACGATAAACAACCATGCATGTTAATTTGTTGATTTAAAATCATTGTTTGATTGGCACATTGACAAATGTAACTGACAATGTTTAAATAATTTCCCCTATTTGGATTTACAGTGGAGGTGTCTGGTGCTGATGGAATTATTACGGAATGTAAAGCAAAATAATAATTTAAGCATTCATATAATAAATCACATTTAACAGGCTATATTTTATAATAAAAGAAACATTACCTGTATAAGTCGGTTTGATGAATTAAATCCCTTATTGAAGTTGTCTTTCCGCGGAAATTTACGATAAGATTTTCGCGAACTTAATCCTAGTGCGTTCGAGTTCGAACACGTTGATTGATTGGCATAAGCGATATGAATTGACACAGGTTTCTACAGTCTTACATTACATACAAAACACGAGTTTAAAAATATCAATCTATGTATATTTTAAAAAATTCTATAAAATCCACTTTTTAAGCTCACTACTTGATCCACAACTGAGAAGCTGTTTCGTATTTTATTTAAGTTTGGTCATTAAGATTTGGTTCCATTGAATTTTTTTCTACTTGTTCCAAAAATAGCAATTTGGTCTAGAAATTTTGGTACTGGTTATTTCTGGTTGGTCCTTTGTTGCGCCTATGATATGAATCTAAATATGCATAAATCATAAATCACGTTGATTTTCCCTTTTATTTAATGGAGGCCTAAGACGAAGGAGGAAAAAATGTAAATCCATTAGTTATAATTGATTCGAGATTTAAAACGAATTGGCAAATTTTCGCTTCCAAACAGATTTTAACTTTTTTTCCAAAAAACGACAATTGATTTTTAATGTTTCGGAGCATTTGTTTTAAAAAGTATTTTAAATAATGATCAGTGTTAAAAAAGTTTGCACTTGAAAACTTTATTTGACCGAAAGGCAATAAAAGTATATCAAACTGCACTTTTGCTCTACACAAATCATCAGATATTTCAATCACGACATCCAACTGAATTAAATTACCCAAAAGGCATGAAATTCCAACTATCATTTGCAGTTTGCAATTTCGTCCTTAATTGAAATTGATTGAACAAATTGTGACTAAAGTTTACGCCAAATAATTTACAATCATTTAAGAAATTAAGGGTTCCTTGTTCGACGATTAAGTATTCTAGAAAAAGATAGTAATTTGTAGTCGATGACAAAAAATGGCCAAACCAACAAATAGGTCAAGCGGATTTTCTTTTGAGAGGCTGTGGCGTCTGTTTGTGTTAGTGTAATTCAAACTGATCACATCTTATATTTATTGTGTTGTTTTAGGCAATTTAAAGCATTTCTTCATTTTTATGGAAATAATCGGCATGACTTCTGCTGTGTTGGGCGACTTTAGGCAAAACAATATGTTTGTATTAAAAAATATGTTTGCAAAAATATGGCAAGGAACCTCGATAACGTATCTTTAAGTGTACGGTGTACAGCCGTACGCCCCTCCTCGTATATCGCCCTAGCTAACACCGCTTCTCACAATTACAGGCCCTAATTTATTGATTCCTTTGCGAAGAAGAAGGATGGGAAAGTATAAAAGTGTTTATTTATCAGCACTGCACTCAAGGGCAGCATAGGTATGGACATTTAAGGGGAGAGGTTCAATGTGAGTAATATGGACATTTAGTATGAATTATCAACTCTGACGGACTATAGAAAACATGAGAACAAGCTGTAATTTTGTATTCTTCCTGCACTGAACGTTTTTCATTGAGAAATGAATATAGGATAGAAAACTCTTCAGTCGTTCATTATTACTCGAAAGCATTACTAGCGCACCGTCCCATTATAAGGATCATAAAAATTGGTTTACTAATTATTTCTATACAAAGTCATTTAAATTAACAAAATTAAAAAATTTGTTTTTTATTCTGTATTTTTTAATATTATAATTAAATCTTTAAAAAAACTAATATTATGAAAGTAATTTGAGATTGACGTTTAAATACATAATTAATTGGATGAGCAGAAGATTAAATGAAAAGATCCCCCGCTGCAAAGCTCATCTCATTTAATGATTTTTCAACTAACAGATTAAAAACCTCAATGAAATCAGCATAGCGCACGTTTTATTTAAATGAAAGTGTAAAAGAGTCAAAGAAAAAACGAATTATTTTGCAATAAGATTCTGTGGAAATGAGGATATAAATCAAGTAGAAACAGCAACGTGCGTCAATGCAAATTTTAAGGAATTCAAATTCTTTCAGGATACGCAGAGAGAAAATTTCGGTTATCTAAATACAGATGAAAAAGCCGGATAGTGTGAAAATGTAGTTAAGCTTGAAATTCGCTAAAATTTAAGAATTTGCAAAATATAAAATACAAATTACGAATATAACCGTAATTCCCAAAAACTCCTATTATCACGAAATTTTTCAAAACCGAGATATCAATTGTTTGTTTTTAATTTTTTTTTTAAATTTTTTAAAAATTCCTCAGAATCTTTATACATAAGTAGTATACTGTGACGAACAATGTCCAATGACAGTATTTGCGGTGTCTATTTTGTGACGGCATTAGATACCTCTAAACGTTTATAGCGACTTCTAATGAAAAAACTGTATTTTCATTAATCATCGCGTTGGAGTGCGCTGATGAAATCATATTTAATCTGTTTTTTTCCTAGCCTCTAATAAATCAATATCAAAATGTACACGCGCCTTTAATTTACACGAAAATACACAGATTTTTTTTGACTGTATTGATTAAACCTCTTTTCAGAAACCAATTAAATTTTCCGTTCAATGTGATCGAGAACATTGGTGACTGTAACGGTAACGTATTCGGAAAAACTTCTTTGTGCAATTCCGTATCGAAAAATAGACTCTTTTTAACACAAACTGGTTCGGTAACAACTTACTTTACATCACGCGTGTGATAATATTTCGAAATTTTCGCGCATTTTAGTTACCAATTTAATTAAATTACATATTGTTCTAAAAATCAAATTTATTTTTTTAAATATTTTATTATGAAAACTTTGTTGTAAGTTATTGTAGCTCAAATTTAAAAAAAACCGCTGTGAACGGATTTATTATTATTTAACGATCAACTGTTTTTTTTTTCAGAATTACATAAAATAGCGTTCAATACACATGTGAAATAGGTTATTATAGCTCTTATTTACCTATATGGCACTTTCGTGCTGTAATCACCTCTGTTTCACCACTTGTATCGAAATATACTACTACAGTTAGTGTATGTTGCCTTTCGACAATCGTTCATTAGTTTATACTGTTTAACTATACATTTCTTTAAAAGCGCACCAAATAACCGTGGAATTACAAATTCGGGTGGATGTATTAGCATTTAATACTAAATGACACAATTGTATATTAAAGTTTTAAAGGAAATTTTTAAATGCATTTATTCTTATAAAAATAATTTCAATCGTTTTTATCCACATTATCTTGTCTAAATTCTACCCACTTCACAATTAAGTTTATATGTACATACATATTTCTAATAAATAAATAGAGGCTTGATAAAGAGCATTTAAAAATAGTCCTTATTTTTATCTGAATAAAATGTTAACTCTTATTTGTCAGTTTCAGCTTCGGAACCTATTATTTTACCCATTTTTTGCCAACTTTTGCAATTTAAAAATATATTTGACATTTTCCGCACTCACCATCTGCTAAGAACACGTGTAATAAAACTATATATCTGAAAACACATTTATAGAAGCCAGTTTTCGAAAACTTTCTTGAACCACTACTAGTAATAACTCATCAATTACGAGGAAAAAAAAACAGCACAAAGCACGTGTCAATAAAACCGGCCAAACATTGATTATAAATCGATTTCGCTACGGAGAGCCCAAATGGAGCATCCGATGCTATCAATCGTCAAACAAACAATCGATTGCATAAAAACTTAATGTCTGTCGTTTTCGATTATTGTTTGATTATACTAATGACACTGGTAGCGCCTCCAAGAGCAAAAAAGAGACATAACTGATTTAACCCTTATAAGTCGTAAACTGCTACACATCATATTTTTGAAAAATTAATTTGAATTTATTGCTTTTTTATTATAATGTGACTGTCAATGTGTTAACATGACGTAGGAGCGCCAAAATACAAATAAACGACTAAGAATATAATAAAAACCGTTTACGATTGACGAACATAGAACGGTTTTGAAATCCCTCTTTTAAATTTTTTGCATGCTGAAATATTATGCTATAACTCTACTTTCAATTTAACTTCTCTATTATCAGTGGAAAACCTTTATAAAGCAATGCTTTTAACAACCATCTCTATATAAGCTATTTAATACATTATCAATTAAGTAATGCACTAGTATTTCCTAGATTTTTTTAAAAATTCCAAGAATTTTTAAATTACGTCTAATTATTTGCATTCAAACCATTATTTGTTTGGATAGAGGATTAGAAAAATTTAACATTACTTTAATGTCAGACAGTCAATCACAACTGAAGGCATTGCAAGTAACTACGATCAAATCTAAATTGGTCTGCGAATGCTTCGCAAAGTCTAACGACCTAAGAACTAATAAAAGAGTAAATCTATACCAAATACCAGACCATATAGGAATAGCGCGACAAGAGAAGACGGACGACCTCACTTAACAGAGAGCGACAACGCCACTCATAGGACCAGAGCTGTTTCGCGATATCAGCTCAAATGACCTAAAAAAACGGTTAATAGGAACGATCTCTTTGTCGGGCCAAAATGTCTAGGCATATAAATACATTAAAAATCCATCGCTTAATGGAGCCAAACCCATCGCTTCATGGGGCCATTCTGTGGCCAAGATCACTAATACAAAGAGAAATTGCAAGAACAAGTGCAAGTGACGACAACTCAGTCTTTTGTTTACTTTTATTAACACCAATCTTGACCATGTGTCCTACGCTTATTAAATCGACTGAAATAGAGAAGACAACAGAAAAAATCGTCTTATTGCATTGTTTGTGTTGTTTGATAACACTGTAATAGTTTACACGTCTTTCTGTTGTAATTTTTTTTGTCATCAATTTATTCATCACTACATACAGAATCATATTTGATTGTTGAATCGATTGCTTAATTTATTCCGTTTTATTATATACATTCTTTTCATTCATTATTACCGGGTGAAAAATAATTCTCAAATACACGTACACGTCATTGACGATAGAATTAGTTTTAAATTTAATAAGATAAACATATATTGAATAATTATAATTTAATAAATACACTTTTCCAAGCACATATGAATGTATATACATACTCGTAAATATTTAAAAATCTTTACCTTTAAATCAAATCCTAGCTTTTATTGACCAATCGGTTAATAGGGCCAAATTATTCCGGTCCCAGAGTGGCCCTAATAAGCGGCGTCCACTATGTTTAAAATAAATTTGTCCAAATATGTGTCTTTGCTTCTGACATTGCTATATTATCAAGAAAGTTCGATCAATATCGAATAAAGCGCCTGTGACTTTGGTCTGTGTCTGTATATTAATGAAAACAAAACAAAATATATGTTTTGAGTTAATAGAAATAGACCACCCCAGACTGAGCTTACTATCGGCGACTATAACTTCGAAGCTGTTCAACACTTTAAATATTTGGACGCCGATATAAATTTTACCGCAACCAGTTTAACCAGGACAATGTTTAGTTATACCAAAGTATTGACCATCCGAAGTGTAGAGAAAAACTTTAAATCAAAACGAGAGCAAGAGCTGGACAATTGAGCAAACCGACGAACAGAATATTAGACTATACGATTGGGAAGTCATTCGAATTCTTGCGGGTGGAAGACGCTACATCCAAAGTACGCCGAAAGTACTGTTGAAAAGAGCAGTACTGGGAAGGCTTTAAAGGGGGTCCCTCGAAGACGATGGATGGATCGAGTCCAAGACGACATCACTGCTATGACCATCGATGGATGGACAGTTAGAGCATCGAATAGACAAGAATGGAGACGGGTTTTAGAGGTGGCTTAATTTTATCGAGGACTATAAAGCTAGAAGAAGAAAAGGACTTATCTCGTAAATAAATAAAAAAAAACTCTTTGATTTGACCTAGACTGGTAACAATTGTTACATCGACTTACAACAATTATGACTTGGTTCTGTAAAAATATAATTCAAATAGTTGGTTGATAATTGTCAGTAATTCAAAAGGAAATATTTATTATACGATTCTCGAAAGTTGATTTAATTTAGTCTGAGATGAGAACTATTGTAATCCATTCATTTAATTGCAATGCAATGAAATTCGCGAGCAATGTTTATTTAAGAACCCTTATAATAAAAATTAAAAAGTTATTTTTCTTTGTACTTAACGAGTTCAACTGCAAAAAAATATTGACGTTGTAACAATGACAAAATGAATTGCCACTGAGAATTTGGAATAACAGAGAATAAATTATTACGAATACTGCTTATTTCTATTTACACAAGATTATTTACGACAAAACGAAACTGTGGATTGTGTGGAACAGAATAAACAAGCCCGTTTCTTTTTTGCCACAAATTCAATAAAATTGAATAAAGAAAACACATTGCGATTAATAAGTAATTTACAGCTTAATTTTATCGTGTTTTTATTGTCTGGCTGTGACGGTATTTGCCATTGTTTACCGAAATTAATGCGATTTGCATAAGTTACTCATTGTGATACTAAATTAGATGTCAAATTATTGGTAATTAATAATAAATATTAGAAATTACCCCAATTTGTCTGGCTTCGGGAACAGATTATAGGTGTTTTATTGTGATTTAGGGGAGCAAATAACCAGGAGAATTAGAATTGGATCGGCAATTCAATTGGATTCATCAAATAAATTTACATAAATTACTGAATTAATTATTACACATCGGTGTCGTAATTCTCTCTAACAAAGGTTCAACTCCCAATCCAGAAGATGTCGCTATTCGAGGCAACTTTTTGCCTGACATTATTTATTCATAACCAATTTCGGAATTTAATTGTTGCCTGGCAATTTTCATTAATATTTTCCAACCTGTGGGATTTAAAAGAATACCATTTCCCAACCATTTGTAGTAAAATTCTGCACGTTTGTTTAATATTGTCAATAATTAATAGTCGTTACTTGCTCCATAAAAGTTTAAAAGCTTTACTCGTACACTTTATTACTGTAACAATAAAAAGCGTTTTATTTAAATGAAGGATAATGAAGTCCCACTTTTGATATAAACAATTTGGATAACTATTCAATTATGAATTGAATATTATAAATAATCCGTAAAATAATCCACAAAACTAAATAAATAAACACAAAATAAATGAAAATAGCGTTTCTATAAATTCTACGAAAGATAATCAAAAGAATTTTCAAAACTTTAAAATTATGTCCGAAAATAGTACTTTTTAATCAAAACTTTCCATAGAAATTCTAAAAATATAAAAATAAGTTGTTCGCCTAATAATTGGAGTTCTAGGAACTAATCTTATTTTGTTTTATTCCTTGATTAAATTAAATTTCGTTTATTACTTAAATCCTAATTATTCTTACATTCTGCAAAAGAAATATAAATAATCTTTAATAATATAATACAATCCGGTTATAATGACATGGAAGACAAGTAAAAATTGGTCTTAATAACCGGACGCCGTATTAAGCATATATTGAAGATGGTTTTGTTATATAATAAGCTGTTGAATCATATTTATAATTTTACACGGCACAAATATTAGTGCACAAATTAATTTAACTAATAAAATTATGTTATAATTCAAATTTATATAATGTTTACTAGAAAATTTGATAACTGTCATTATTTTATTAAGAACACATCTTCACCATAATCTTTTAATCATATTAAATGACATTTGAATTTGAAAATCAAATGATCTTTTAAAACATTTTGTTAAAAATAAATAAAATACAAATTGTTAATTCTGTGAATGAAGCAAGTTGGTTACTACGATTGATTTTGAATTTGACTCTGAAATTTGTATGAAATTTCCAGTCATAAACACATTTAAAAAAGAACGAATGAGAGGTTGATCGACCGTTTTTTCCTTTCTTTTTATTATATGGGACCTAGCTAATTTGTGTGAAATTTGGCCCTGGCCTTTTTATTGGACTTTGCACGGATAAGTTTATAATTTATTAACTAGTTTTATCTACGTTTTTACATTGTATATTGGCTCTAGAACAGGGTTTTTAAGGTCCCACTTCATTCCTTTTAAACCCTTAAAAACACCCAGATTTTGATGTATTTAGAAACGATTTGAAACCGGAACAGTACCTGTTGGCATGTTAAATGTGTGTTTAAAGGCTTCTCGTCGTCAGAACAACGTTCTGATTTCTTAAAATTAAACCAATATTAAAAATTGCACATAAATCCATTTTATTGGAATTTGAAGTGTACATTTACTCGAAATCTGTATTTTACATAAATTGTTTCAATTTGTAACGCATATGTGTAATATTTTAGATATAAAAAGAATTGAAGGCATCGCCCCAATAAAAATCAAAAAGGGCGATAAGCATCTGCCTATTCATGTAGGCCTTAGAAAGACGGGATCAGTGTAATTCATTGAAGAGCTCTTGAACCACCAGCCCCTACGTGGTATGACTAGCGTTTTTAATATTTCCAAGTATTTGTACTTGAAGACATCTTCAGAGGCTTAGCCATCATAATAACGACAATAACGGATTTTTCTTTGTCGAGAATTTTCCACCCCCTTTTATTGAATAGAATATGTAAAGAGTAATTTTTCCATATTTACATTGTAAGGTGTCGATCCAATTAAATATATTTTCATTTTGAAGTAGCTTTGGTTGAAGAATTTGTCTTTTGAAACCGTTATTTTACTTAAAGTTGACTACAAATAGAAGAATTTTAAAGTAAAATAAAAGTATTTCCTTTTACATTTATTGAGCAATATTATTTTTCTATTAATAAAACAATTCATTCAAAAATGTTTAAATTCATTTTTAAATTTTGAGTAATCTATTTATAACTTCATTATTATTTTTATATAGTGTAACATCTTTTTATATTCTATTTTTAACCCTCATTACATATAAAACCCACACAAACCATTTTCTTACAAATTCATTCATTTTTTTAAAAATTTTAAACAAAAAATAACAATCCTATTGACGTCATCCAAAAGAAGGTAACAATATTAGATTAAGAAACTTGCTCCTGTCATTTGTTGGGTGGGACCTAATGTAATAGACATTTCAACCATCAATTTAATATTACAAATTTTCATATCTAGGTTTAAATTTTGAATGACATGAATTAAATTTTAAACTATGATTGACTAGACCTCTTTTACTTAAATTTCTATAAATTGTATTTATTGAAACTAAAGTCTTAAATTGCACAATTTATAAATGAATTATAATGTATTTTATGTTTATAATATATATTTATATATATACTACTCAGTTTACTATGGCATTTAAAGGTCAAAACATCATTTCTAATTCTTTATATAACCCAAAAGGACTAAATTCTACCCCTTTGAATGATTATTGTTTGTCTTGGAAAGGAAGACGATTTATTTTTAAATTACAATTTCTGTTTACTATAACGGCTTAATAAATCTATTAAAGTTATCCCAAGGAATCATAACGTTAAGAAGTTAGAAGATAAATAATTCTTTACGAAGATTGGAAAATATCTGACTGCTCAAACCAGGACCTCGTTACATTTATTCAAAGCATAGTAAAATTGGAATAATAGGGTCTACTGCTGAGTTTGTTAAGACCTGGAAATCATTGATGACTTTAGCTCAAGAGTGAATTCCTCGTTTATTTGTTACAAATTTCGAAGCTAAGTTATAATTTATTTATCATAATTAAGTATTTATAATTTAAAATTTTATCTAATACCGCCAGATAAGTTGTGTAATTTTTGCTCTTAATAAGGGCTTAAATTTATATAAATCATCGAATATTTACCTTTTAAACTGTTTATCCCTTACTTATCCTAATCTATTTCCTTATACCATCATTCACTGATTTACGTCCTTTCCTGAAAAGTGGTTAGACCTATACTGCCCTAGTGTACGTAGTTATCATACAATGTTTTAGTTCACAAACTGACTTATTATAATTATAATAATCTTATTGGAGATTTTTTTGTTACGCTGATGATATTGCCATTATTTATTCATCTCCTAAACATGAGTTCATTAAAGATGCAATTCAACACGACTTACAGCTTTTTAAATCCTTGTTAATCTCACATTATTTTTATCTGAGCAAAAACAGTAAATGTCCTTCTTTTTCACTGACCATAGGAAACTTTCATTTGACATTCCTTTTGACTGCGATAGATGTTCATTGACACCTGGATGTAAGTTTTGTGTTATATTATTATATCTGTCTGTAGGAATGGAGGTTAAGTTATCTTTTGGAAAACATATTGGTTTTATTTCATAGGCTGGGTTAAAAATTAATTGAATATTGTAATACAGTTTTTTTTAAAACAATAATATTATATCTTAGTTTGTAATCATTGTAAATCTTGTGTCTTTTCTCAAATTAGAATGATGATAGTAGTAAAATTAATAATAATAATTCCGAATAGGAATTCCTTTACATTTCATTTCATTGTTAATTCAACTGTTATAAATAATAATTTTACAAAGACACGTCTTAAGCTTTTTAGCTATTCTAACATTTTTGTTATTAAATTTAATTTTTCCCTATCGATTTTTCAAAATTTCTTTTTTTACTTTTTCTCAAGAACTGACTTTTATTTAACAACTACAATTCCTTTACAATATATAAGTACATCCTGTTGCATTAGCTTGAATACGGTCATTTTATTGAATTCAACCATCAATATCTCCCGTACTTTCCACAATTTGAAAAAATCTTTTCGTATTTCGATAAATGTTGGGTTCATTGAGAGTATGATTTTGTAAAAAAAAATGTGGGTTGGATTATTCAGAGTTCTGGAAGGCAATAAAACCATTTTACTCCCTTCAAAATCGTTGCCGGTTATAAAATACTATCACGTTTTAAGTAAGTTATCACGTTAATTTTGTATTCTTTTTTAATTTTTTTATTTTAAAAATATAATGATATTAGTGCCTATTGTTTGATTGTAGCAATTGAACTAATCGTACTTGACATACAGGAAACGAGAAAATATATCCATAACCTTTTATTGGTTTAGTTGGTGCCCTTTTGCTTAATCCGTTGATCTATAGAAATAGATTAAATATGAACCTTTTCCTAAAATATTAGTTTGTTTTTCAAACCATTATTCGTTAGATAATTCAGTTCTTGATCACGGAAAAGACTAGTGTATTTTTGTAATAATATATCTCAAAGGTCACAGATCGAAATTAAGAATAATTTCAGGTACATCATGGCAAAAGTGTATTAAAAATGAGAGAAGAAGAGAGTAATATCAATTTTAATTTAAAAATGCATAAAACTAAAAACGAAATTGTAAACATTGAAAATGCATTAAAATTTTAAAAGAAATTTTTCGAATCGACACAAAAATTAAAAATTTAATACGAAAATATTTTTTTAAATTTTTTCGATAACATATAATAAATATTTTTGCGTTTGTTAATTCTAATTATAAAACCGGACAAATAAAACCCATTTCGATAATGGTAAATTCTTCACAATTGAAAAATTAAAACAATGTCAAGCTTTTACCAATTTTAATCAGTTTAATGGTTATTCAATATTTTATTACCAATTAAAAATTGAATCGACATTTCAGTGTAAACCTCATTTGAATTTAATCAAACAAATCTAGCACCAATTTTCGCAAACCGCAATTCTAAATTCCATATCGTTAAAGGGATTTGTTCAAAATTTAATTCAATTCAATTCTCCAAATGCCTGCGGACAAACAATTGCGTGAAATGTTTATTGTTCCAATGCACCAAAACTGGTAATCCCTTGGTATTTCAATTGGCTGTCAAAGGCCAATAACCATTCCTTTAAATGACCTCAATTGAAATTGTTGCAATTTAATTGCTTTAGGATTAGATAATATCCTGATAAGAAAGTTTATTCTTCAACACAAATAACATCCTAAATCCTCCCGAAATTAATTTTAAACGATCCCCACTTTCATTAGATCCCTCTCTCAATCTAATGATGCTCCCTGTTGTGTCTTCTTCGGCACATTCAAAAGTCCCAAGTGATACCGACAGAAATCCGGATTATTAACAAGTTCAAATCCCTATAATCTGTGAAACATCTCCCGCCCTTCCCGCAATAATAAAGGAAGTTGGGGCCTGTTTTGTGGCTCAACAATGGGGGCCAAAATCAACGGATTAAGCTCCTGCTCCCTGTTGTCTATTGTGTGTATAGTTTACTTCATTTTCTTCCCTCAAGTAGTCGGAAACAAGAAAGCAGCAGACTTTTAAACTGTTATCTAATATCCACTGATCCAAAATTAATTGAAATTAATTTCCCTAGAATCTGGACCAGGTTGGATGAGTTTCTTCAATGGAAACATTGTAAACTTATTACCTTGAATTTGTTGGTCTTCAGTAATTAAATTAGTTCATTTTAAAGTTGTACAAGTTACATCTTGTAAGACTATTAAAGTTCAAAAATAATTAAGTATATAAGTTTGGTTTAGCTTGTATAAGCTTTATTGCAGTCAAGTTTGAGAGATCCAGCATTGGAGTGCTTATCCTTGATTTCTCTGGAACCTCCAGATAGTTGCAACGTCAAAGCTACCAAGAATTGCAAATAAATTTGTCTAGACCAGTGATGTGAGATTTTGCAAAATGTATATTGAAAATATGACATTTTCAGAAATAGTTCATAAGGCAAGCTGTGAAAATTGGTTATTGATTGTTGAACAAAGAGTCCACTTGAGGATTATAGACTTTACACATATAAAATATATGAATAAAATAATTGGACTGATACACGATAACTTTTCAGTAGGTGTATGGTGGACAATCATACGCCCTAGCTCTTTCTCCCTAATACCATTTCGGACCTAATTAGCTAAATGCTGAGGAGTATTTGAATGGGAATACTAAAATATTGGTTTGCAAAAATAATTTTAAAATATAAAAAAATTCATAACTGTAAGAGAGTGTCGTATAATGTTCGTCATCAAGAGTAACTTTTCATATAAATTGATGAGTTTTGTTTTTCCCAGGTCACACATTAGTAATGAGCACTAGTGCTATAAAAACGACTTTGACAAGGCAAATTGGAGTGTCATAATATAAATTTTAGGCAACAAAAATGCATAAACTTATTGTATGCATATGATATTAACATATGATTTTTTGTTGTAATGTTGAAACTATTGGTTAATTAATTTAGCGATGTAATTGTTGTTTGAAAATTTTAATAATTCCAATGGATTTGTGAAAAATTTAAAGCTTTACCAAATGCCGGTAAAATTAATGCAAAAATATGAATGAAAATATTTCATGTTAAGAATATTAATTTCATCCACAGTATATAAAAAATAATAAAATTTTTGTTATTACAATCTGAAATCAAATATTTCGATTTGTAATCTTCATGTAAAATTTAAATAATTATTTTATTTCAAAGAAATGACTTCTTCAGTATTATATACATAGAAATTCAAATCACAATTTGAATAATAAAGATTTCCCTTTAAAATTTATAAAATATTATTGCGTACATATCTTACAAAGAATGTCCAGGTCGATATAGTATACTAGTACATATTCCCATTTGTTAACACAACAATTTTGCAATATTTATTGGAAAATGTAATCTCTAGGGCAGGAAAATCCTTACATAATCTTTGAAACACAATGTCAAAGCTCTATAAATAAATTTCATGACTCAATCTTCTAGTAAAATTACATTCAAAAATTGTAACCACATAAAATGGGGTTGGTTTTATTGATTCTGGGTCAACTTTGATGGAAATTTCCTTTGCAGGAGAGTGTCTTACTTTTAGGGTTGTTTAAAAGAAAGTATTGTAATTCGAGCAATAGCTTTTTTATCTAATAAGGTAAATGACAATATTTGGTAGATTGGGCGAACCCACTCGGGGATTATAGACCTTATTCATATATAAATATATCAATAAGATAATTGTCCAAATGCACGATAACGTATCAACAGGTGTATGGTGGATATCCACACGCCCTTCCTCGTAAATCGCCCTACCTCTTCCTTCCTATCACAATTGCTGGCCATATCATTTACAATAATATATAAAAAAAAGTAGGTTTTTATCTTTATTTTAGAATTTGATTAGATTTTATTTGTTCCATAATAAATTGTAAAATTCAAGACAAGTTAAAGGATTGAAATGTTACGATTCACAAAAACCTTAAACTTTAAAATAGATACACAAAACTATATTTCTGAGTTGTAATTAGGCGTTTAAAAATGGATACAGAGAATTGTGGAAGGGATCGTGTTGGATTTTTCTTGGTAATAAAAATTAAAGTAACTGAATATTTCTTATCACAATACATTTACTAGTTATTTATAATAGAATATTGTTAATTTATTTCAAAGGCAATTTTGAATTTAATAAAATTACAAAAAATCAATATTGCTAAGGCCTAGTTCAAGCCGTCATGTCACAAATAACACATTTAATTAAATTTCTAAAATTCTTTAAATGATTAGAAAACAAGTTAAAACTTATTATCATTTCATAATATCAAAAATTAAAATTGAAAAACTTTTAACTTTCTTAAAAGAATCGTTAAAATTATTAAAAGAAAATAAACAAAACTTGAGAGGATAATATTGTTGATTTTTAAGATACTTAAAAAGTTGCTATTGACTATTGTGAAGACTTGCTTTTAATAATCTGATCAGGAACACAATTAAAACTTTTGTTACAAAAGTTGAGCAAGCCCGCTATTCTCAAAATACAAAAAATAAAACTACAAAAGTTAATTAAAGTAAGAACTATTGAAATGCCCTTCAATCCGCAACCAGATTATTTGGATGACCCATATTCCACAGACGGAAAGTTTTCCAAGTAACTTCATTAAACTTATTAATAAATGTCTGAGATAACAATCCTTGACAGGAATCATCTCGATTGGGAATATAACCATATATGGATGCGTCTTTCTTCTTATCGAAATTTAATTAAGAATATATCGAAATTCTTAAGAAATATATTATATATCATTTATGAGAATAAGGATCTTGAGATTAAAAAGAGTATAAAGCACGTTTGCTTAATTTCCCTAAACTTTTTTACACACGACTAAAGAATGTATGATCTTCAAAATAGGGTTACAATACCCCTTAAGTATTTTAGTAATAAAACAGAAAAAAATATTAGATAACGATGCAATGGAGCATTAAGAGAAAGATTCATTTAAGTAACAAAGCAGAGGCAACAATTACGACTCATGTAGTAAAATGATACACCGATGGCTCCAAAACACTGATTGAAAACTATTCTGCTGGTTGAACAGGACACAATGAATATATCTCAATATCCATGGGACAATGCCCAGGCATTTTTCAGTCAGAGCTGCTAGCTATTGATAGACGTTCAGATAAAAAAAGACATAGAATACTATAATATTGGTATAATGTCGTACAGTCAAGAAACACCGAAAGCATTAGAAGGAACTATGATCAAACCTAAATTGGTCTAAGAAAGCCTAACCCAGCTATCTAACCTAACTAATAATAGAGTAAGCTTATGCCGAATAGTAGGCTTTATGAGATTAATAAGAAACGGAAAGCGGACGAGCTCGCTTAACAGGCAGCGGTAACTCCGCTAACAGGACCAGAATCCTTCTGCAGAATCAGCCTAAATGACCTGAAAGAAGCCATATAAAGGGCAAAGATACAATATATATGAAATGGCCAATATTACTAGGCCTAGTGCACTCGAAAGTGCAAATGGGAGGTTACAACCCCAAAAGAACTTCGGTGCTTATTCTCCCTAAAAGAGACAGGCTTCTTAACAGAGCATTTTAAACTTGGCATGCACCTGCTATAGTCATCGAAGAGAGTGAATGTTCTGTGGAAATGAAACGGAAACTCCTCTTCATCTTCTACAAAACTGCGTTGCAATAATATCGCCGAAGTAGAACCATCCAAGGGTATATCTGCTTTAATTCTTTCACTATTTTTACTTTTAAAATTGCATTTGATTGAATAGAAAATACATATTTCATAGATATGCAATTCAACTATCCATTAATAACATTTAATTGGGAATATCGATTTTTGTCGCTTAACGGTATTTATTTTTATGAGCCATAAATTTTTTGTGTCACATGCTCATATGGGCAGTACGCCCAACAGCGGCTCAACTTCAGACCCTGAAGTTCAGCTGAGTTTTGGATTTTCTACAAAAACTTAAACTTGTGGGTCAGTGATATCAGGGAGCAGAATGGATCCCTAAGTCAAAGTTCGTTATTACTTCATTAGAATTCAACACGTACTTCAATTTTTTATAGTAGAAGTATAACATTTTACAACAATATGCAAACCCTATTAAAGTTTAATAATGAAACAAGATGATAAATCCGGTGGTAACAGCATCTTGCTCTGTGTGATAATTTTCAATACAAAAATGAGTAATCTCATTATAAACGCGAAAAGCAATAGGAAATCCGGTTTCATCAGCTAGATGGATGGCAGCAACGTTTTTTCAGTACACCTTCTCCCACCTGAAATTTCCCCCTTTCTTCCTCTCTCTCCCCCCTTTCTCCTCCATGAAATTCGATTTGCCGGTTAGCTCTAATTTCCACTCATAATTGATTCCCGCGCTGCCAATTGGAACAGATGTCGGCCACCCATTCCCCATTTTCCACACAGCTCCCCGAAAACAATTAAACGAATCACGACGTCGATTAAATTCGCTCTGATTACCGACGACAATTAAATGTGCCACAATGTAGAAAACGATGCCCCACACGAATCCAGTGTAAACATTCTTCGCGGGCAACCATTTCCATTCGCATTTGATTGCTTCCGCTGGATAGAAAGTTTTAGAATTTACTAAATTGAATAATAATAGTAATATTCTGATCCAGAAAAAGGGAAAAGTAATAGAAAATCAAGGTCCCCCGAAAAAGTTCCTTTGAATACTATCGATTTTTATCATTGTTTCTATGATGGTTTAAGGTCACCAAAACTATTACTGTTCTTTCACTTTCTAATACAATATTCTCAATATTAAAAATTCATATCTACATTTGTAGTCTGTTGACAAAATCTTGTCGCATATGAATTCATATTTTATTTATATGTCCATCGGTGTTATTATCTAGCGATCATTATTTACTCGGATACAGTATATTTAGAAATTTTACTTGGAATTTAGCAGTATACGTGTACATCAATATTTGAAATTTCTATAATTAAAACTTATGAAACCAATCTCTTTCTTGTCCGTTAATCTTAATCAATCATAATTATAAAGTAATATGCACTTAATTTTAAACCAATTAAATATCTAAAATAGACAGTTATTAAGCAAGTTACCCATCCAAAAATATTAGTTTACATTTTTAAAAGTAATATTGCACTTTTGTATCGACAGCTTAACTTTTCGACATCGATTTGAGTTTCATAATACACCACTTTACGCTCTAGGGAAATTTTTGACTGTTTATTTCATTAGTAAAAAAAGAAAGTCATAATCTGCGAATGAATTTGTTTCAAAGTCAATTTTAAGGAACAACTGTCTGTACAATTTTAATCTAGGCTATTATATCGGTCAAATAATACCCGTAAACCAATCAAATAGAGATCGTTGTAACGGCAAAATAATAATTCACGCAAATTGGTTCCTTAACGGTTTACTTTTCTGCAAGGAGTGCTGAAATAACTCAAAATTTGCACGCAAATTGTCACCAATTTAATGAAAATACATATTGATGTCAAAACCATTTCGTTAAGGGTATTCTCAACTCACTCTAATAAACACATTGTCTTACTTGCACACATTGTGCCCACAATTTGAAAAAAATCGCTGCGAACGGTTTTTATTTTTAATTATCGATTTACCCAAAATAGCGTTTGATCGTTTGAAATCGGTTATTACAGCACTCATTTACCTACATGGTAAATTCGTGCAGTAATAACCTCTATTTCACTACTTGTATCGAAATATACTATTTTCTATTTTTTTCTTATATGTTATTTTTTTAAATTGAGACTTTTCCTAATAGAACACATTTTACACATTTACATAACTCTCTGAACGAATTTGGAAAAAATAATTATTTATAGAAAAAAACCTATTGATTATTTGTATTTTCAATTGACTCGATTAACGTTTCACCGTTCAATGCCAAAATTAGCATCAAACCATAATATTTTCTGTTTTAGATTTCTAAGATTCATAATATTCTATTTGAGTAGAGTGTCAATGATCTCTGACGCAATCGAGCAATTCTCACTTCCATAAACCAATCAAAATATGATCAGGATCATTAAAAAATAACCCAACAAATTAATGCAATGTAGGTGTGAGTTATTGGCATTTTATTTGGAATAAATTGTATTTGCAATATTTCCATTTGGTTTCTTATTAGAAAACATAATTAAATATTCAATCAAAACATTGTTTTAATAGTTTTCGTGTTTTATAACTTATTTTAAATATTTAAATAGAATTGAGTAAGGCATCATTTGTTTCACCACATTAAAATTAGTTTACTCAACGAGCTATTTTAGTCGTGGGCTACGAGTCTTTTATAAAACAACATTTGAGCAAAAAAATCTTTAAAATTTTTTAAACAAAGTAGCAATTTCAGCAATTCATTTTAATTGTGGTTTAAATAATTTTTGGTTTCTCAAAGATCTTTAAATATGGCTTCTTTCTAAATAAAAATTTAATTATATTTTTGCACATTACCCTAAAAGTCGACAATGTAATTGATATATAGTACACAAATAAACAAATTTTTTTTAATTATTTAAATCAACAAGTGAAGTTTAAAATATTATACTTCACTTGTGATCAATAGATCATATTTTATGTCTTCAAATTTTGTTTATTCTTAAATTACAAATAATACAGCAATAAACAAATAATTCATAAAATAGCCGATTAAACACTTGTTCCTTTTCTCATTTCATTTCATTTTCAAAAATCTTTCTATTTTATTTATTATCATTCTAAGCCATTTGTTTAATTTACAAAAATATTTTTTCAAATTCTTTTTAATTAAAATCAAAATAGTTTTTAATAAGAAAAGAGAGATATATTCACATTAATATTTTATAGTTTTTTAATTAATGAGATATTCTTAAGACGTTTTCTTCCTCATTAAAATCTGAATTCAAAGGATTATTTTTTTATTTCATGATTTACAAATTTCATTCGACTAGCTTCATTTTATAACAGAAAAAATCCAAACATTCTGTTCTACAACAATATTTCTTATATGTAATTTAATGGTCGTGTCGTTAAAATTGTCGGTTTCTACAAGACAATAAGTAACATTATTTAAAATGAGAATATCTTAAATATTATTTTCATCAGTGGTTTCATAGGTATCAAATTTTCATCTTCGGTTTGATTATTGTTAAAATTATGATCCTTACATGGTGTGTATTGTGTAACTTTTGTTCTCTTTTCTCGTTTGGATTTTTTAAAAAACAATTAATCCATTAATCCAATTTTATTTCGAAAACACCAAGCAGGAAGAGAAAATAAAAGTTAAACAATACAGCCATAATCTAACCTTTATGCTTATTAAAAAATATGAAAAATGTGTTTGCAAGATAAAAACATGTCTACGAGAAAGTTTACAAATAGTTTTGAAACATCAAATTCCCAACACTATTCAAGAATTCATGAAAAATCTCGTCTCTCAAATATTTATTCACCCAATGCTCTGTGTTTTGATGTGGACCAGGACTGAGAACATATGGTTATTGTCGGTGCTCATCTTTGAACTGTTTGCCAAAAGTCGAGGCATGTTTCTCTGACTAAGTTTCATGTGAACCTGAACCGGTTTAAACGGATCACATTGGAGACAAGAGTCACCTTACACAACTACACCAGGACAGAAAATAATTCACCAACATGAAACTTTGAGAAATCCCAAATCAGACCTGTGTAATTTGATAGTAAATTTAGAACAAACGATTCATCGGTTCAATTCCCAAATTAATTTGAATATAATTTTTCCATCCAATTCAGTTCATTATCCACTTCTGGAAATAAATAATCCTTCGTCAGGTCGGTCCCCTTATTTCATTACCAGCCAGCCACGACCGACCAAAAACCTACAGTCACAGTCGTTCCATTTCACTTGGCTGATTATCTTCTTCCACTTGATACAAAAATATGTATAGATATTTAATGTTATTTAATTCGGTCCGAAATTCATTTCGGGACTATTATTGGGCCTCTTGTCATTAACGTCATCAATGTCTAAATATATATATCTTTAATAAAATACTCGTAAAATAAAATCAGAACCTTCTAACTTGATTTACCAAAAAAGCAAAAGTTGGGTCTGTAAATTATATTCACTCAACTTTTCGCACTTTTCTGGTCGTATGGCATAATTAATTGACAGGCCCTTTGCTCTTTGCCATTCTAAACTCTTCTTGACTTCTCACAAATCTCTACATTACTTTGTCCTCCTCCCCCACTTGAGTTCGACCCTTTCCTAATCAGTCCTTCGTGATTCCTCCCCACAATTTTCTTTTGTTTTGATATATAATTTGTTTTCGGTTAGCTTTATCAATGCCCGGCGCGAACAAAATACAAATGACCGAATTATAAATCGCCTTCGCTCCCGATCCCTATTGTCTTTCTCATTCCGTCTTCGAAGCCATATGCTCCGAAAGTATATACATTCTTTATTAGGCACTCACACACGTGCTATTGAAAATGAAGATATAAATTTGGGAGCGTCTTTCTCAATTGAAATAAATTTATAAAAAGGTGTGTGCCCTTCAAAAATTAGTTCTACTGTTTATTTTATGGACCCTGTCGTTGTAATAATGTGGATATTAAAGTTTTATTGTTTACTTTGTGCTTTACTTTAAAGAGATGTAGGGCTTTATTGATTCAACCAATTCAATATTGAAATTTATTTCTTAAATAGGAATTGCTATTTGAAATCATAATTTAGTTTGATCATTTTTGCATTTGTAAGAAGAAAAAACTACAAATGAATCAAAATCAATTTGTTATTTGTTTCTTTTGTAATGAAAATTTGTGTGTGAAAGGATAGTTTTTTTTAACTTTAATTGAACTTCACTTCCAATATTCGTGTCTTGTAAAGTTATAAGGTTAATTCTAATTTTGTTGTTTCAAAAAATACTTAATAAAAACAGTTTTTAATATAGTCATATTTTGAAATTCAAGCCTAATCGGAAAGATATAAAGATTTGAAATTACAAGATGAAATCTTTTTAAATCAATGGAGGCGCCTAGTGAATTTTCCAACTATAGTTTAGTTTTTTTGCATACTAAACCAATTTCCATCTGACACAATTCATTTAAAACCATAAAATTAACCTCAGCGGTTAAAAACCATATAATTGGCATCGAATAATACCGTTTTTGTTATTCCATTTCGCAATAATTAAAATCTGTTTGCAGAGTATCGAATTTGCCAATTCGTTTGTTGAAGGGCAAAAGTGCTGGGTACAAAACACTAATAAAATTTGATAACATACTGGATAATACCGCAATTGGTAATTAAAACAGGAACATTATGTGGGGGGTAGATATATTTTCACATTAAAACTGCCTCCTAATTATCTATTAAAGCCTATACCACTTCACAAAGTTATATATGTACAAAATAAACTAATTATTATATTTTTTACTCTAGGATATATCCGTTGGTGTTTTCCTCCTTTTGTCGCTCACTTTTAATTTTTATTTAAAACTGCACTTTAATTGGGTTACTTTTTATCCATTTTTTGCCGGTATTGAAACATTTCTCGCCCGAAAAACTGTTAACTGGTTTGATTATCTCAATTGTTAAAGTCGTCGCCCGGTAGCAGTCGATTTGTATAAGAATATTATTATTGGTCGTTACAAAATTGATAAACCGAATTTCCCGATAAACCGGAGAGAGAGAGCTGAGACTGTGTTGATGTAGTCCCACAACAATGCAATGTACAAAAATACTGGTATTTTTAGAGACGACGACAACACGACGAGATATTATTTTCTTTCGAGTTCGAAACGATAAAAAAGATGTGCTCGGTGCGGCGTTTCAAATTCAACTGACGAGTTTCTCTTCCTTGCTGCCGCCGCACACGGTTCTCTATCCGTTCAACCCCTCACTCCCTCACAGCCAGCAGTAGCACGAGTAGAGACTACATCGGCTAACAACAACAACAGCACAACACAGAAGTAGAACGAGCCGTCGACGTTGACGTCGATCGGCTTTTGCTATACTACCACTACTTATTGAACGAAACTCCAAACATACCGGTCGTTCAATTACATTAAATAACGCAATTTAGAAATATTTTGCACCCTTTAAAGTGTACACCTTATAATATAGGTCATCAATCTGGCAAACCCTCTATCAAATGCCACAACTAATTTATGTATCTATTCAGCCGGTTAAATTGAGAGCTCGTTATTTGGAGAGGTGTGAGATTTAATACTCTTCATTTTCTGACCGGTACTTTCACAACGGATGAATATCAATTTTGTTTGACTTTTTAATGGACATGATGTGACTTTTATCTTTAGTATTTTAATTTGAAATATTGTAATTTGGTTATCTACTATCTAATCAGTAAATGCAGCCAAACCAATCAATCAAAATTATCTACTTCATTTTAATTACCAAATGACTAAACACGTTTTTGAATGGCTTAATTTGAATGAACATCTACAATTTGTTTTTTTTTCTCTAATAATTGTTTGAGATAAGATAAAATATTAAGTGGTCACAATAAAAACAATTTAAATATTCTTGGCACCACTTCTCAATTAGCAAGAGAATTTCGCTAATCGCAAGTCACTATTATTTAAATAGAATTTAATAATTTAATTTAGAATATTTAAACCATATAAAAAAATTTTTTGAAAAATAACTCTAACAGAATCTGGTAAAACATTTTAAGATTACAATGAAACAGACAAATATAATATTTTTTAAAATTCCTGTTCAATTGAAATAAATATGTTTATTTTCAAATATTTGAATTTAATTTTATTGGAAATAAACAACGACTAAGTATACTACAGCAGTTGTTTCGTCATCACATATGTGGTCTACTACTAGCCAATATCGAGATAAAAAAAGCAAGAAAATAAGAGCATTTGGCTGGAGAAATCAAGGGGATGTTTCCAGGCTCAACTGTAAACATGATCCTTATTGTAATGAGTTGGGATGGGAGAGCCACCAAACATTTTAGGTGTCGCTTAATAAGCGATATACACCAAGCACAAGGACTGACGAAACACCTACGAGCATATATACATGGTATATTGCTTAAAAAGACCCGGGATATATTAACGGTAAATTTAAATATTAATTAAGTACTGAAAAGTTAATTATTTTACATTTAGCTTAACTTAAACAAATTATAAAAACAAAATTAAAAATTGCAAATTCTTACAAATGTTTTATAACAATCAAATATATTTTTATGCATTTTTTTAGCATAAAACTAATATTATAGTGCCTCTCGAAAAACAAGGTAAAAAATAATGGAATTTTGCTGGAATTCAAATTATATTTGTACAAGAAACCAATGAAAATAAATGGTTTATAATTAAAACTTTGGTAAAACCCAAACTTAGAGAAGTTTCACTATAAAGTCTGATAACTGCCATTATTTTATTGAGGACACATTTTTAGCTCCCTGTTTCAATCGTATTTTAAGGACAAAATTTCAATTCGAAAATCAAACGACCTTTTAAGACGACATTTTATTATAAACAAATATTTACAATTCGCCAATTCTGTGAATGAAAAAATTTGGTTACTTTGATTGATTTTGAAATGGACTATGAAATTTGTATTAAACTTCCAGTCACAATACATTTGGGCTATTTGTATGAAATTACCGTGTTTGTGCTTCTAGGGGGCACAGGTTTAACGCTATAAAAATAATCTAAAATTTGTTCTGACAAAGTTATTACAGCAAAAGTGGTTTAAAGCACTAGTGGTTTTCATTATTATTAAAGTGTGACCTCCAGGAAAAAAATCATTAAATATATATGGATGTCTGTGTCATTGTGTATGGTCTAACTGTATTTTTGGGTGATTTCACAACGAAACGGATTATTTAAATCTAAATATAACGTTTCAAACGGAACACTACGGATTGTTAAAATTTAACGTAATATTTGAAAATCAAAGTGATATTTCCAATGTGCGAGTAAGACAAACTAGATATAGCTTTCTCCATCTTCCTATTAAATTAGAAAATGAAAGAAAAGCAATGTGAGTAAGACAACAAATTAAAAAAAATTTAAATTTGATTTTAAGAAAACCAATGTTCTTTTTACGTTTTTATTTTATTTATTTAAAAATGCATAATTTTTTTTATAAAACATGGTCAATAACCATTATTAATCGCTCAAACCTTCATCAAAACACTCACTACACTCTTCATTTTACTTGAATTTGGTTTTTTTTTAAAACAATTTTTTTATCATATTGACCTTGTAGTATAAATTTCTATAATATTTTTAACATATCTTATCTTCAAAAATATTAAAATGTGGAGATTGAATTTTGTTTATTGTTTAATTTATAAAAAAGGATCTCAAAACATTTTAAAAGGGGTTGTGTTTTGAGTTGGATAAAATTAAAATAACTCGGGTTAATTCGACATGATTGTAGAAAAACAGAATTACTTCGCTACCAGACCTAAATCACCAGGCACCTCCGTATTAGTATATTTTGAGAAAGGGTTCGTTCTGATTCTTACATGTTATTTTTAAAAGGATTATTTTTGTAAAGTGTCTTAAATTGATTTAAAATAAGGATTCTACTACAGTCAAAAGAGAATAAGCTTGTATTAAGAAAAACATAAAAATGTTGCTAACATTTAAGAATCCGAAAAATCAATTTATCTATAGATAAAGATTGTATATTTTTATTTAGTATTAGGTCCTATTCATTTGTATTTCAAGGAATGTAACACATTTCAATCATAAAATACCTCTACGATTTATAGCATTCTCTGAATATTCGCAGATTGAAATTTATTCCAGTGTCAAATAAACGACAATCCAATAGAAACAAAACCAAATGATATTTTGCTCAAATTCTATTGTAGGAATTGGATTTGTTCTTTTCTAAAAGTATAACATCTATAAATGTCAAAGGAATTATAGTTATCAATGGTAGGAATATGTGATCTTAGGCTTTTTTCTGATAATCATTACAATTTGTTTATTTTGATAATCATAGAATGGCAACAAATATTTAAAGAAAAAAAAACAAATTTACACACGGCAAGGGTAATTTCCTTATTGATTTAAAAATTATTAAGCAGTTTTGTTGCATAAAATTCATATTATGAAACTAAAATTTTTTATTTTTAAGTCGTTTTTAGAGGATTTGTTTTTTTTTATTAATTCCTTAAATCAATGCTGATATTTCCACGTTATTGAAGTCTTAACACCGTGGAAAAAACCAACGCCAGTGTCGTAATGGCCACTGTAAAAATGGAGGTTTTTTTCAAATGTTTCCATAAATAAGATGAGACACGTTTTTTTGTACATCCGACAACCTCTCAGATTAAGATAATGAATTTTCAAATTCGAAAATTCTGTTACAATAGTTCATTTTGACATGAAATTCAAACATAACCATCACCAATAACTATTATCAAAATATTATATTTTGTTGAAACCAAAAGCAAAAAAAAAGTTTCTCTAAATTCAGTGATAAATATAGGAATGTTCGATCCATTTCCCACATTACATTTATTAACATCAAAGGCAGGTATAGAAATTTATTTGGTATGGAACAGAACAACATAAATTTCTTCGAAAATTTAAAAACTTTGTAAGATTTTTGTATGATTTTTTTAAAAATGCATAAAATTTTGTGCAACACACGGTCGATAAGCATTCCTTTAAACACTCGCTACGCTTGTGACTTTAAATAACCCTTATGTTTAATAATGCCTTATCTTATCGTCTTAATGAACGATGAAGCTCAATCCATGGTTACATTTCTTTAATATGTATTTTGAAACAGGAATAAAATTCACCAATTGAAGTTTAAAAACTGAAAAAAATTATTAAATTATGTTTTAAAAATTGGCATATAGAAAAATCCAAATCATAAGAATTACATTAAATTAACTATGATCATGAATAATTCGAGTTTGTGTAAGATATATTAAATTTGTTAAAATAATATTTTTAAAATTATTAAAAACTTAATTTTCTACTTTTGAAAGGTTAATACTAGTGATGTGCAATATTTTAGTATCGAATATTTTTTACTAGATACTTGAATCTGAATTCAGTACTAGATATTTTGAAAAAAAGTAATCAATCCAAATATCAATCGATAAAAAATCTCTACTTGATGCAAAATATCAACTTCAGTTGTGATTTATTTCGATAAACTGAAGGTGCGAATGCGATCAAAAAGCAATATTAAACAAAAATCCGCGTGTGGTGCTGGTGGTGTAGACTCTGTGCGATTGTTGCTGTAAAGGCACCACCGAAAAATTAATGGCTGTTGTTTTTTCTACGTTGCAATTAATTGAAATCAGACTGAAATGCAATCTTGCGATTTATGAATATTCTTAGGAACCGAAGCCGATTCATTTTAGTTTGGACATTCTACTGGCAAGAGCTCTAATTTACTGGATAGTTGTTAAAAATATATCAAATTTTTATTTGTTTACAAGACATAATTATTTTAATATGTACTGATTGAAATATTATTTTAAATTAGTTTATTAGAAAAAAGTGTTTGGTTTTAGTGGAATTACAAAAGTTTTCATTAAATTTCATTTACTGACGACTAGATCGAGGTACTTCTTATATAATGTAAAATGAAAGCGATGACAAAATCTCACAATTTCTGTTTATTAATATAAACTTAAAATATTGTAACTGTAACAATTATTGTACAATATAATAATAAAAATAACAATATAACATACATTTACATAAATGCATTTAACTTCAGAAATCGATGACCAAATTAACTAATTGAAAAGTAAAAAAAGTATCAATATCGAATATTTAAGGTTCGATACTTTAAAAAAAGTAATCAGTAATCATTAATATTTGAAAATGTCGATATTTGACATCACTAGTTAATTCTTAAAACTTTTAGAACTGAAGTCAATTGTATTATCAACTATTATTTTAAAAGCAAAAAAAACTCAATGAGTCCATTTCCTATACTTTAAAAGGAACAAACTTTTTAAGAGCAAACCGAGCAAAAACAGTTAATAATTTAGTAACTGGAATTCCGGCGCAACCGAAAAGGAGTCGAGAAGATTGAGCTGTAAACTGGATAATAATAAAGAACACGCTCAACTTTTGTCATTTATTTAATTCCTCGGTGGGTAATAAATCTAAAAATAAAACTCCATTCTAAACTGGAACTGTAATGAGAACCTTATAAAAACCATCCCTCAACTAATTATGAGTTGATGAAGTCGGTTAATTGGAGTAATTAACCACTATTAGTGATGCCACTGCAAATTGATTCCACGAGAAATTGCACATTTTTCAATGCGTAATTTTTCCCCGTAATTAATTGATCTTTACAAGCCTTATTTTTAGTTTTACCATTGAATTGAAACCCCTTTCATGCCACAAAATACAAAGAAATGAATCAGTATAAAGTTCTTTTCAAACAGTTTCTTATATTAATTTTCTTTAGAATTTTATATAATAATTTTCTGATAAAAACTGTTATAATATGACTGTCCTCAACTGCAATGATGTTTTCCTTCGCAACAATGAATTATGAAACCTAATTTCAGCGTGAATGAGCATAATAATGTTTGAAATTTGCCAAGTATTTAAGAAGCTTATAGCCCCTAAGTAATTAAGTGTCAAGTATGTCATTTTGTATTCAGTGTCACCAGCAATAAAAATATTTTCCGAATACCAGGTCATAAACACATTATTACTTTGTATTTATCTTTTTATTTAAGTCTAGGGAAAATGAAGCTTTTTTAACTATTTTATTTGCCTCTGCAAAAGAGTTATTCAAATTTATGAACAGAAGAAGGAATAATATATAAAATATTTAAAAATCTAAATATTGGATTCAAAAAAAGATTTATAATTAAGTATTCTCATTTTTAAATAAAATCAATATTTCCATACAAATTTGTCTATCAAATTAAAAGATAAATGACCAAAAAATCATTACATCTTCTTTGATTAAACACATAAGTAATAACAACGAGTATTAGGTATATTAATAATCCTTTCTAAATGGTAATTTAATAGTTATTTAAATCGCCCACACGTTGGAAAAATGAAACACAAAGACTGCGCCGCCAAGACGGGCCCCATTCACGACACTTATACGGGGCCCGGACAATTCGCATGGAATTGACTCTAGGCGGATAACGCATATGAAGCCACCCGGGCCCCACATAACCCAAATACATGGAGCCCAGGCAATTATCCGGGCGTCCGTCTTATTGGCGCAGTCTTATTATCAAACAAAAGTATTTAGTTGTGAGTTTCTCCAAATAGTTTTTTAAACCATTTATTTGCAATTTATTCACAATATATGAAGTACAGTATAAAAAGAGAACCCAAAACCAAATTCAGGTTTAAACGCCCACAAAAAAAGATCTTTTAAGTATACAATTTTTCCGATATCTCACAGAATTAAAGAGGACCACCAATCACTATTATTCTCTTTAAACAAAATTAAGAAATAAGCCATTTTAATTTTCCAGATTAGAACACATGCCAAACTCATTTTGCTTTGAAGCTAGTAAAATTTAAAATAACATAGTAAGTGGCTATTTCTACATAGTACTAAGTGTGTCTATTTAAACCATATGTGATTGTCTGCAAGTTTTGAATAATACATAACTAAACCGTGTGTAATTACGAGACACTTCCTAGAGGAAGCCTACAAAAAAGTAAACATCTTCCATTAAAATTGTTTTTTGTGCTACAAGGGTGTCGCGTCAACATTACAGCAGAAGGAGAGTGTCTCACCGTTTACGAAATAAAAAACAAACGCAAATTAATTTGCAACATACTCACGGTCGCATGGCAAAGTCACGATCATTATTTTATGTAGTTTAACGGCAACAATGGCGACCAAATTTTTACTTTGAGACAAGTTTGTTGAACAGTTTATGATATTTTTTTGCCACTAGTAAAATAAAAATTCAAAATTTGCACTGAGTGAGTTACATAAAGTGAAACATTAAGAAACTGAAATGGATAACGAAAAGCTTCTGTTTCGATACGGGAGTGTAAAAAATAATAAATTGGCAATTTTTTCTCTTGAAATAATCTAAAAATGAAATTTGTTTCGATGGCGCTATTTTATGTAAACAAATGGTTTGTAAATTTGTTCATTTTGTAATACACCAATTGAATTACTGAATAGTTTTAATCATTTTTATCCCTTGTACCCACTGTACATTTTTTTTATTCTCCAAATGCTTAATTACTTCTAAAAATATAATAAGTTTTTAAATAAAGACTCCATTAGAGAAAAAATAAAATTTATGTATTTGAAACATGAAATTAAATTTCTTTTAAGAAATTTATTCAATTTTTTATTTTAATTAAATATCTTTTCATTTTAGCCAAATTATATCATTTTTCTAAACTAATGAAATCAAATTAGATTTATCAATGAATTGAATTCATTCACAGTAAATGCCCAATATTTGAAAAGCCTAATTATATAATTGATTATTCAATTAGTATTTGCAACTCATCGTCATTAATTATTGCAAATTCATTAAGCGAAACGAGTTAATAAATACGATTAAGCTCAGTTTGATCCCATTATAAAATTTCCGTTGACCATATAATTCTCTCCTAAATAATAACAGAATTAAATTTATTTTGTTTATGATATTGGCATTTTAATTAAAATTAATCTGATTATATAAGTTGTCTAACAAGTAACGGACATTCGGGCTAAATGGTGGCTGGTTATGTCAACGAATTTGTTTATAATTTAGGATATTGTCGAAAACAATTATTGTCAAAATTTCAAAACTTGTTTTAAATCACGAGTTATCTCTAAGGTTTTAAATTTTTTCTCTTTCAAAACCAACATAACCGTATTTTCGTTAGGAAAAATTGTTTTTCGTCATGACATTGCTAGTTCTCAAGTCTTTTTCGTAATTACAAATTGGTCGAATAAGACTACTAGCTGCTAAGCTCTCTGCAATATTCTCCACACTTAACGCATTTTAGATGCTTTCTGTTTCTACAATTAAAATTCGTACCCTGGGCTTAAAAGATTACCGTCTTCTAGAAGCCCTATTTTATAGATATTAAATTAATTCGCGAAATAAAAAATTTAACATCAATTTAGTTGAAATTTTTAAAACTACTACGTTGAACTGTTTTCAATACTTGAATCACCCAGATCCATTACTTGTCAGTCCACACTTGTATACGAAGCTAGATAACACAGATTCTAATTTTATAGATATCCTATTGATTTCAAGTTTAGCGTTTACATCAGAGCAAGCTCTAAGGCTAGAATTATCTCTTCGGAAAACTCAAAAACATATCTTATCCGATTAATCAAAATTGTTGTTGATTCATTCGGATGTTGTTTATTGTTATTCGTATTGTGAAGGATTTTTGTTTTTAAAAATAATACTTATGTTCTAATGGATGCTTATGTGGAAACTGACATCGATTAATATCTCGATATATCTGATTCTATGTGGCAGTTAGTGTGAAATGGATTCTGAAGGGATGATCTTTTTGATAATATGTTTTTGGTTTTGGTGGGCAAACCTGTCAATTTATAACACCGCTCGTTTAAGGTATTAATTAGATCACATCCTAACAAATATCGATTTGTTTACTTCCGAGTACAATTCAATTGGAAATTAAGAAAATTAATTATTACATTTGATTACGTTAAATTCATTGATTAAACCTAAACCGACTGTTGTGTAAATTAACCCTGTAATGCCCAGATTATTTTTTATTAAATTGAGAAAATTACTGTAGATAAATATAATTTTCAGAAGCACGAATCCGAAGAAAAAATTAAAATATTCAATAATTGTAGATTTTACGGCTCCTCAAAGTTAGCGTGCCTTTAGGCATTCCCAGGTCTTACGGCTATCTAATATCACCAATCAGACGTCTTCACCAAAAAATTTACAATTAACACTGAATAAGTTTTTTGCAAAATGTTTTATTTGAAAAGAAAATATATTAAAGTTAACATAATATATTAGTATCTGGTAAGTTATTTATAAATTAATAATAAAAAAACCATAATTTTAGTATACATTATTAACGTAATTTGTTTAATCTGAACCTAATTAAAAAATGTTAAGTGTAAATATTTTAGTGAAGGTGTCTGGTTAGTGATATTAGATGGCCGTAAGATCTGGGAATGCCTAAAGGCACGCTAAATTTGAAAAGCTCTTAAATATACAAATATTACTTATTTAAAATTATTTTTTAAAATAACGGTAAGAGATATATTTTAGAATTATGAAATAATTTTTTTAACTTTAAATATTATTGGCATATATTTTTTAATAATTTTTGAAAAAAAGTGATTTATTAAAAATAAATAATTTTCGCCGATCCCCGAATTCACCATTTGAATGGCTATAAATCGAACAGTTTTTAAGATATTTGAAAAAATTAAAGTGTGTACGACTAACAGATACAACAACATATTTCACTAAAATATTTTTAAAATGCTTTAGTCTATTTAATTAACAAAAACATCATTCGATTCAGAACGTTTGTACGGTTAAGTCGCACAGAATCTCGTTCCGATAGCAATAGTTTAATTTAGTTTTTACATCACTCTGTGCAAATTTATTGAAATCATTGTTTCCACTATGGGACTATCCCTGACCCAACTCCAACTGGCTTTGTAGATGCAAACTGAACAGTTGATAAAGGCATTCAACGACGGATTCGATGAGTTGGAACAGGAACAGGAAAGGAAATGAACGGAAGAACGAAAAGAAGAGGACAAGAAAATTATGTTGGTGACAAAGAGGTTTGAGACCCGGAAGAAATCTGATAGGAAAAGGAACAAAGTGATGAAACGATTAGACCGCTCCGCAAGGGGTATTTATACTTGAGTGAGTGAACTTTAGGGCAGAGTTAAGCTTATCGATCTGAACCGATTTACTTGTACAGTTGTGGATATGTTCACTTTGGAAGATGTACGTATGGTTTCAGAAAGTTGCCGAAACACGCAATCGGACCCAACTTTTGAGGATTGCAGACGAGAATATAATAGAAGGCAAGAAATAAAACACTGACAACCGAAGGGTGCACAGCGAGGTATCACAGCTTATTCTCTTTCCACGTTATGGTCCATGAGAGAAGGAATGAAGGAGGAACGTTTGTCAAGACCAGCAGATCAATCTAGTTTAAGCCATTCTTGCATGAGCGATAGCTATTCATCAGTCCTCTGTTCCTGTTTTATACACCACGATAGTTGGACTTTACATTCTTTTTGGCGTTGCTGAGTCCAGTTTTTATTGAATTATTTTGAAAAGATAGTTAAATTTGAAATTGTATTAGGTTTGGAGAAATATTTACATACTGAATAGTTTTACTTTAAATGTAATCGAATCCTGTTATAATCTGAAGAAATAGTAAATCAAATCAATTAACAAATCTCGATCAACGAAAATAGTCGTTTTGTCGATGTGTTTTTTCACCTTTTGTTATTGGGCCTAGAACCCACTCGGGGATTATAGCCCTAATTAATACATACATAAATTTACGAATAAGGTAACTGTGAAGATACACGATGTGGTACCAATAAAGGTATGGTTGACAGTCACACGCCCATCCTGGTATATCTCCCTGCCCCTCCCAGTCGATCACAATTACTGGCCCCTTACTGTTTTGCTGCTATCGATAATGTATTTTAATAAAATGATTCCTTTAAAGAGAATAAGAATGGAAAAAGATAATTCAACACACTAGGGTAGTATAGGTCTGGACACTTTAGAAAAGAGGTTCAGAATAGACCAGCTATTTACGAACTAAAAAACATGAGAAGAAATTAAGTTTTTTTTACTTGCTGCACTGGTGGTGCTTCGATGAGAATTGTATACAAGTTAAACAACACACCATTCTATAATTTGCACATATTTATGCTATTAAATATTAGAATAAAACTTTCAGCACAGACGTACCATTTCAGTCCCAATACAAAAAGAGTTATTTTCGTTTCAAGACGGTTTAAGTTTCGGTTTTCAAGAAGGAAGGATGTTTCCGCTAGGAGAGGAAGTCGACGACGCGAATAGCTTTCTTCGAGAAAACTGAATTAATCCTCAAGAAACGAGTGCTATTTTTCTCAATTTTAATTTGTAAAAT
>JXOV01001569.1:0-16902 GCA_001014945.1 Clogmia albipunctata
CTTGAATCTTGAATCTTGAATCTTGAATCTGATTGTATGCCTTACCTTCTGTTCGTTTTAAATGTATTGCGACTGGAAATGTCATAATCCAATTCAAAATCAATCAAAGCAACCAAAGTTTTCCACTACTCAATAAAATAATGGCAGTTATCAGATTTTCTAGTAAACTTTCGTTAAATTTCAGTTTTACCAGAACACGCAATTGTGTGCGGACGGTCATTATAAAAAAATCTATTCCCACGACATTCACGACGGAACTAGGGGTAGTCTCTATGAATATTATTTCGCAATGTTATTAATATACACAAATGCGCGCTAGAAAAATATCCGCCCGGGATTTGATTCCACGTCATCGAAGATGATGTCCAGGGTGCTAACCGCTAGGACACAGAGGCAGGTCAATAAAATTTAGATAAAAATCATATTCAAATTATGATCCTCATACAGATAAAAGTCTGTATTTATTTCTAATTTTGCAAAAAAAATATTAAGAGTTTTTAATTTTAAAAAAACTTAATTATACATAAAAACGGATTATAATCCCTCAATTTATATTGTCACTTTTTTATAAAGCTTCTATTTTTATAGACCACTTTAATTCAATGATTATTCATTGTTAAGCACATTGTTTTAGTTTTTGAAAGCGTGTCAGCAGCAAATTTGCAAAATAAAAATAGTTTCATTTCCATTGGTGCACAAAAAATCAAATTAAATGGGCCATTGTTGGAAGAACAAATGGAGATTAATTCGGCCAACGAGAACAAATATTGTCCAAATTTCGTAGTCGACTTGAATTTTGCCAATTTATCGCACAACGGGAGAGTGTTGTGTGTGTGTGTGGGTTTTTCGTACAAATTGTTGATTGCTGCTAGAAAAAGGAATGCCAGATCGGTTCATTCCATTGTGTTTTGGCTTTCATTTGGAGGCGGTTACTCTCCCTGACCGGACGAATTGCTAAATGAAACGGAACTGCGAAGACAATGGAAATCTCAATTTGCGTATGGCTTTCAGAATGCCTGATTCTGGCTGCCTTGATACATTTTTGGCTCAACAATTGAGTTTTTAATTGAAAATTTGCAGAAAAACCAATCCTATTGTCAAAATTCTTGTTAAAAATACCACAAAACATTTTTCTATTAGGTTAGATTTGTAGACATAATAATTCTTCTATTTTTAAACAGAAAATTGTGGATGTCTTCGAACCTTAAGTACATTTTCATGTCCTCTTAATTCAAAATGATACGGAAATCAACATTTACTATTATATTTTTTTGCTGATCTCGGCTCGCTTCGCATCAATTCCATTTGTAAAAGTACAGTTTTTGTAATAAACTCTTAGTCAAATCGATTTCACATCTTTAGTCTTCTTATGCCAAATTACTTAATAGACTACTAAAAATATTATAACCAGTGAATGTTGTACCTTCAATAATAAAAACCAAATTTCAAAATATAACATTATTATTAATATAGTTTTTGCACTCCCGTATCGAAACATACGCTATTCGATATCGATTTGAGTTTCGTAATGTTTCACTTTAGTGAAGTCACTCAGTGAAAATTTTGAATTTTTATTCATTTGTAAAATGTAATAATTGAAATTGAAATTTTTTATTAGTTTTAAAATGTATATAACAAAAAATTTACTTATAACAGATATAACTTATCTAGAAATATTTATATAAATTTGAGGTTGTTTCGTATAGAACTGCATAACATTTTTGGTTTATTTTAAATGTTAATATGTAAGTATTAAAACTCAGTCTAATAATGTCATATTTGATTGCTTTAACAGGAATTTATGTAATCTAATATTCGAGTATTCGATTAATACAATTTACTACCACAACATCCCTTACAGTTTATCTATTTGATCGACGTAAATACACTGTGTTTCATCCTATTACGACAGGGGTCTTCGATTAAATTTTAGTTAATATCTCGGAGTGCATTAATCTGATCTCAATTCTTTTTTGCACGTAGAAAGGTATTAACATTGACTATCGTCTGGAAAACAAAAGTTAAGTTTTGTTGCAAGTAACTAAAAAGGCGCGCGAATTTTTCCCATACAAAAATATCGTTTCATCCTTTTACGACAGGTAGCTTATTTTCTCCCAATGCGCTAACAAGGGAGAGTTTTTGGTGATTTTTTAAGACTGAAATAGTTGATAATTTATTCTTCAATATATACAGCGATATATCATAGTAGGCAGCCAGTAACTGTCTTTGGAAGTCTAAAAACCCATATTTCGAATTATGAGAAAATAGTATAAACAATTTTGGAGCTCAAATATAATAACGATGGCTATCGAAAACTGAGCAAATAATGCATTGTAGATGATAATATGGGCACAATAGGACAGCTAATAAAGACACCGTTACAAGTAATATTTTCTAATGTATATTTTTCATTGCGAATTATACATAAGTAATGACGCAAAAATAAATGAAATGGGCGGATTGACTGGATCCGTTTACAACCGGTCTAGGTGCTATTAATTGACTACTAATACACTGAAAACAAATAGTCATGGAAAGTCTAACACCCGATGATTGAGGTTGAGACTACCCCCAATTCCATACTGGAATGTGTGTGGGAAATATTATTATTATTTGCTATAATTATGATTTATAACATAGGTATCATCATTAAGCAAATATTTTTGGTGTCCTTTATCACATACATTTTATGATATCCTATACAAAAACATAATGATCTAGAAAATTATTTTAAACATTAGAACATTGCGTTATCTTACAAACTTATGCATTGATCAAGTTGAAATAATTAGAGAGATTTAGTATTAAACTGCAATATTTAATGAGAAATAGTTTTAGTCATCAATAAATTAGAATGATTAAAATCACACCTAAATATCAGCATATAAATTTCGCAATTGAATAGCATATTCAAATTTAGTCCAAATTCAATTTAACGTTTCCCACCGAGAACAATCTGCATTTTGTCAGAACAGAATTATGGTCATTTCGATAATTTGAGGCCTATTAAAAATTAAATTTTGGCACACGTGCACATATCGGACATTTGGTTTGGGAATGTGGTTTAATAATCAGTGAAATTTTATGCATATTTTATTGGGACCAATGGTTTAAATGGTGATTTGATAGGGTTCAATTTGGGTATTTGTGCAAATTACTAAAAATTAAATTAGGTTTCCCAATAATTTATTTGACTCTCGACATCGATAACAAATTTTATGGTTAATGCAATAACATCTGATATTGAACAAATAATTTTAATGGGTGTTATTGGGAATTTTCAGAGAGTTTTCCCGTGAAATCAAAGTAAAGCTGAAGTTTGGAAATATCTGGTTTTGGTACAATATCAGATAGCATGCTTATACTTAAACAAACAGGTTTAATTCATTTACTTAATCAAACTTTAAGAAAAGCAACACAGTGTCAAAAACGTGAATTGTTAACAGTTGTCGTTGCTTTTCTTAAAATATGTTTTTTGTGCAAATCCAATTCGAAAAGTATGCTTGTCTTGACGCAAATTGATTTTGTAACAGTTTACTTTTCTGCATCGATTGTTGAAATAATTCAAAAGTTGCACGCAAATAGTCAACAATTTAATGAAATTACATTCTGTTGTCAAACCATTTTCTTGTGAGTATTCCCATCTCACTCACATGTGCACATTGTGTCTTTCTTATTTCACAATTTGAAAAAAAACTTTCATTTTTAATTATCGATTAATTGGTATTTTTTTCAGAATTACACAAAATACCGATCAAATCATATGTGAAATAGGTTATTACAACACTGATTTACCAATAAAAAATGGTAAATTCATGCCGTAATAACCTCTATTTCAACACTTGTATCAAAATATACTAATTCTTATATATGGAAAGTACAGTATGAGTATGTGCATTAACAGAATAATAGTTATTTTATGCATTTTTGTTGCTTAGAACTGATACTATGACCCTCAAATTTGCTCTGTCCAAGTCGTTTTTATAGCACTAATGTTTTTTTTTATTATTAAAGTGTGACCATCGTAAACCATATTCATCAATTTTTAAGAAAAGTTACAAAAGTTATTTAACAGTTTCACCTCGAGTATCAAGTTTAAACTATTAAATATTTACGAACTTTGATGACCAGGGACAAATAATATTGACGAACATTATCTGACACTCTCAGATTACAGTTTTGGATTTTTATATTTAAAAATTCTTTTGCGAACAAAATTTTGTTAAGAAATAGACACATAAACACGAAGTCAAGGAAATCTATTACCCAAATATAATATAAGAATTTGTGTGGATGAAATCAGAAGCGATTACCAAAAAAGTATCTCAAATTCAATGAAATTAAAATATAACGAATTGGGAAACCGTTACAATTTTTTATTTGAGTTTATTAAATACAATTATGTCATAACTTTATCACCTACATAACGATAGATATATTTTGCGTGGAGCAGAGCAAAATATATTTTTACATAAATTCGAATAGTTTTTAAGATTTTTATGTTAAATGATATAAAAATGCCTAAAATTTCGTATAAAACACGGCCGACAAGCATTTTTAAATACTCGGGCCTACTTTAAGTCACTCGCTACGTACGTAGCTTAAAACAACCTTTGTCTTAAATAATAAATTATTGACACAATTCTAAAAATAACAAAAGGTATTTGGAATCATGGAATTGAAGTAAAATCAAATTAAATCAAATAGGTTTAAAAAACTCTGAGTTTTAAGTCATAATTATATAATGAAGATATAATATAATTTTTTTTTCCAATTTTGATAGAAAAAAGTAATTGTTTACATTAATTTATGCTTCGATAAAAAGTGGAACTTTTCTAAATGAAACATAATAATCATCACGGCTTAAAAAACTAAATGAATACAGGCATGAAAAAAGTACTATAGAAATGAAAAGATACAAATTCATTCATAAATACATCTTTTCATTCAACTTCTTCTTCTTGTTCTAGTCCGAAGAATGGAACATCAAAATGTTTCATTAAATTTTAGTCACGATATAAATTGATAATAAATAAATTAGCAGTAACCTCATATTTTTTAATAAACTTGAAATTATATCAAATTTAAATTCTAATAATCATTTAATATGAACATTATTAAACACTTTATTGATTTATTAAATAATTTCATTTAGGGCAGTTTCTGTCAATTATTGACAGACATCATTCAATGTTATGTTTCATTGTTTAAATATTTAATTAGTTTTTATGCTATTGTACAAATGAAAATTGGGAAAATAGCATTCTTTTCTCGAATTTAAACCGTCTTGAAACGAAAATAACTATTAAATGATTTAGTTTTCAAAATCGTTTTTTTTTGCATAAAATTATTCGCCTTTTAATGACAAATGATACCCATTTTAAGAGTTTTATTTGCATCTGCTTGTGCTTTTTAATTTATTGTATTCTAATAAATTAAATCTCTTGCAATATTTTGACCTACTTTTAAAATATTATGATAAATTTGACTATTATGGAAATGTACTCATAATTCATATTTCTCCCCTACTTGCTGTTAATAGTAGGGGTATATCCAACAAGCCACAATTTCCTGGCGATGAGGAAATAAACTCATGTGAAAAATTGAATAGCCAATAATATTCAAGCCGGAACTATGTTTCCTGGATTCGTTTCTTAGATCATATTGGTTTTAGCTAGGGGACGATGATTTACCTCAACAGACATCTCTTCATTTCCACCCTTTGACCACAAATCGAATTTGATCGAATGCCCTCTGACCTACTTTTCGCTTGTTAATTGCAGAAACCTTGGCGATTGAATTGATATCAATATTATTCTAACAAGTTCCCTCCAAAATGAGTTACATAAACCATAACACTTGGTCTCGTATCATACCCATGACTGAATATTAGATTCAATTCGACCACTTCAACTTGGTGTGGTATTATTTTCGCAGAATATCCCTAATTAAATTTCGTCTCTCGCAAAATCCGATAATTTTAAACATTGTCATCGCAGCCAGACAAATCCGAATTTTGGCACTGCTGGGCTCCCTTTTTTGTGTTTATTATGGCGTCCGTTCCACCGAAACAGACACAAAAAGGGTAGCCTTTTTTCTGGTCATGCCAGCGAGCGTCCATTTGCCGGGTAATTCAATTAAAAATGGAAAGCTTAAATTTTGCAACGAGTCGCAAAAAATACGAAAAAAGAACGAAACGGTCACAAAATTCGTTTTACTCTAGTTTAGTCAACAGTCGCAACAAATTAGATTTCGTCTCCTAAATATGCCATTTAATATAAAGGAGTAGATTTGTGAATATAATTTGGTTTAATTTTTCTAATTATTCTTAACAAGGCCAAAGT
This sequence comes from Clogmia albipunctata, assembly GCA_001014945.1. Taxonomy (NCBI): domain Eukaryota; kingdom Metazoa; phylum Arthropoda; class Insecta; order Diptera; family Psychodidae; genus Clogmia; species Clogmia albipunctata. The sequence continues at coordinate 6,345 of JXOV01001569.1, forward strand.
GCTGAATTATTTATTGTTGGTTGTGAAATTTTTTTGCAAGTCAAAGTTGCTCGATTGGAAGCATTCGTTTTTTTTGTAAATCGTAATTTGACAATTTATTAATGTAATCTTGCTATTATGATATATCTTTAGTGCTGCCCTATGGTCGGAAAGGAGCGGCGTCTAGCCAAAGATGACTGAGATTATGATATTCTTTACTTAAAATTCAACTGTTAAAGTGTTTTCTAATTGCAAATTATGTTGTGATTATATGAAATAATTATTTTCCGTGTTTTAAAAATGTAGTCTTAGTTATTTCCAAAGCATTATCAAAACATTCTTACTTAAATATATCTTAAATATATTGATTATTCAATTAATGGTAATAAAAAAATTATTAACCTTCCAATATATTAAAACTCCAGTTAAGTAAGAGAAGTTCAATTATTAAAAAAATTAAATTGAATTAAAAATCAAGTTTCTAAGGAATTAATTTAATTACTTTTAAAGTATTTTAAAAAGTGCTTTAAAGAATTCTTTAAAGCCCACGTGCTTTTTCTTTATTATTAAGCTGTGACCTCCGTGAAAGAAATTTGTCAACTTTATATGGTCGTCAGTTTTAAAAGGCGGAGCTAACCTGTAATTGGCCAGTATTAATGATTTTATTTTGAATTTCATTTTGAATATTATTGGAAACCACCTATTGGAAATTTTTTAATTACGCCTCGCGGCTATGAGTAAGAGAGAGATGTAAAATATTTCAAATTTTTAATTCAAAGCCGCTTAACGAACTTTTCAATTAAATTTTTTTTATTTTTGTGTAAATTTATTTTAAAAATGCATAAAATTTTGTATAAAACATAATACTAAGCATTTAATACTTATATATTTTTTGGCATTTTATTAGCTTAAAATTGATATTATGACACTAAAATATGTTCTGTGAAATTCGTTTTTATATCACAAGTTCTTTAAAATTCTTTACAGTACTAGTGTTTTTTCTTTATTTTTAAAGTATGACCAACGGTAACAAAATACATTAATATATGTGAGAGTTTTATTATACTTGATGTTTTTCTATAAAACATTGACGAGCATTGAATCGAAAAAGATAAACATCACATTTTTTCACACAGATTACAGTAATGGATTTTCAAATTTAAAAAATCTTATGCAATTCTAAGTTTTGTTATGAAATAGAAACGTTAACATCATTGAAAACTATTATCCACAAACAATTTTAGGATTTGTGCGGAAGAAATCAAAAGCTATTACCAAAAGTCTCTCAAATTTAATGTTAAACGAAATTCCGAAACAGTTTTATTTTTATAAAAATTCAATGAAGTTTTAACATTTTGTGTGATATAATGCACGCAATTTTGTATTAAACACGGTCGATAAGCTTCTTTAAAAAAAACTGGCTACACTCGTGACCTTCAATATTCCTTTTGTTTAAAAATGCCTACCTAGTTGTATCAATAACTATTTCGGTTGATATTTCAAATAATTAGCTACATTTTTTGAACGATATTCATTTCATTTAAAAACTTCAAAACTATGTATATTTAAGTTCACTGTTTATTTTGAATATTCTTTTAAAAATTCTATAGCACTGATTCAAATGCTATAAATATTGAGTTGGTTTTAAATTAATCGTTTTTGTTTAATGAATTAAGAGCTTTTAATTATTTGTGAAAGTTATAATGTGGTTTTTACTAAATGAAACTTTAAATTTTATATTGGTTTTAAAATTGGAATTAAAAAATGGGAAGAGGGCAACAGAGGGTTATCATTATTGACAGAACACCATTAAAACATTTAATTAAAAATTCTCTCTGTGAAATCTAGATATTTGTTGTTTGTTGTATAAATTTAGGTAAAACAAATCAGATTACTACAGCTTTGGCGCTACATAGCTGAAGATATTATCATATGTTAACATAAATCGTGTTATGCTGCGGTGTATCGCGGTGAACTGATTTGAGGTAAATTTCAGCAAAGCGTCCCAATAGGATGCCTCCACCGCAACTGGCGAAGGCACTTACATATTTATGATAAAATTTCCTCTATAATTTTCTCGGGTTTTTGGGGTATTTGATTTGGTTTTCGCGCCAATTCCATCAGAAACAGAGAAGCCGAACCCAATTTGAAATATGAACGAGAGAAGAGGTAAATAAATAAAGCTCACCTGGGGAGCTGATGTGCGATTTTCTTGTTCCTCAAGAGCAAACAACATGCGTTACCTCTTCATTTGCCATTCCATCTTGCGGGGGCCTAGTAGAATTGTCGAAGAAAGTAATGGACAAAGCACATGGGACTGATAACACATGTATAGAAATAGGACACGATTTCATTTCAACTAAATGAAATTTCTAATTCAATTTATACACCTGTAATGGCACACTTTACTAATTCAGCCACTGATTACACCTCGGTTTTGAGGCAGGTGTGCTCCGGTCTTTCTCTACCCACCCCCTCCTCTGACGCCCACAAGTTCCGCAAATTATTAGAAAGAAATGATAAATAACCAGGGAGTGATTACTGTTTACCTAAAAAGTGGACTTGAAAAGAGAACTTTTTGCCCACAATACCTCAGGCCATGGGATTGAGATAAATTCTTAAAAACAACAGCTCGGTGAATATAAACAGGCTCATTTATTTTTCAGTTATTAAATTATAAATGCCAAAAAATTACATTAATATTAAGAGGTAGAAATGTAATATTTATTCACAAAATTCATTTAAAAATAAAATATTTTTTTGAGGTATTAATTAAATTATGAAAAATCAAACCTTTTCATGTATTTTAGCCACTTTTTTCCTTGAATAAAATTGAATTAAATTTTTTAAATATATTGTTATAAAAAATAAAATTGAAAGGTTAAACAATATTAGCATTGAAACCAATTTCAAGTGTTTAAATTTCAAATATTTCTTTGGGGCATGAGTCTATCCCAAAAGATCATATTATTCGAATATTCAGTTTATTATTATCGTATAAAAAGCAAAGAGTTTTACAATATAACATCAAGGTCGTTTAAGCACTCTATAGCTTCTGGGCAGCATATGTAAATGTCATCTAACCCGCCAGGGTTCCTTCTCTCCGGGCAATCGTTTAAAATATGAGCGATGTTTGCTTAGGGGCATGTCGCGTCAGTGTTGTAACCCCATTTGTGAAGCAGGTTACTGCAGCAACCTTAGCCCATTCTGATCCAATTTAATATTGTCCATGATTTTTTAAAATCTATAAATAAATAAAAAAATTAAAAACTTTTTCCTCGACATTCCATTTCGAAACTAGGAGTAGTCTCAATCTCAACCATCAGGTGTTAGACTTTACGTGATTATTTGTATTCTTGGTAGGCTAAAACTATGGACTTCCTCTGAGGGTTCAGTAACAGTTTCACTGTTGATAGGAATGATTATGTATCCATAACAATCTCCATTGTTTCAAGCCGTCTAGATCTAGAGTTATTGGATTTCAAACAGCAGCGATTAATAAATATTCTTAAACTGGTTAAAGGGCTTACTGGCGATCATTTCTCTTCTTAGTTGAGGTGGACCGATGTTTCAACTCTACCGGTATGGTCACAATTTTCCAGGCAGGAGAAACAGATTCTGCAGTGGAGAAGACTTGACCAAGGACTGCAGTTCTTAAAGTCTTCGTTGTGCAAACTTTAGTAATCAATCAAAATAATTCTTTTAATAAAGGTGATCATTTAGGATCAAATTCAAAGTAAAATACATTTTCAAATTATATTCATATAAATTTTTGCTTTAAATTTTGCTGCTCATTACGCAATCATTGATGAATTCTGTGTAGTACGAAAGATCTTCTTTTTATGGCAATACTTTTAATATTTTTCTGTTATTTTCTTTTTTTTTAAAATAACTATGTTTTCGAATAGATTCATCTTTCAGGTTATCAATTACTTTATGTTCAATCAATTATGAAGATAAATGTAGATTAATTTGTATCTAATAATGAATTAAAAAAAAATAAAGTTGTTGAAGTCATAAAAGTCAACAAAGTACACTTAACTACTTACGCCGGACTGTAAACAGTATTTTTTGCTGTGCAAAAATTGAGGAGAATGGCAAATAGAGTGAACAATAATATTTTCAAGCCTTTGGGAAATTAAGACTAACATCCCATTGTTTAACCATGTCGGTGAAGCCATCGAGATAAGGAGTGGTGAACACGTGAAAAGGAGAGTTCGTGGCGGAGTGGGGAGAGAAATGGAGAAGAAGTCGGGGTTGGTCCACAAAGCGAACAGATTTTCTCAATTAAAGTAGCAACGTTGCCCCAAGGATTCGGTCCTTTCGTTCTGTTTGCCCCGTTTCTTTTCCCTTCATTTTATATGACAGATTCTACAAATTCATAGCCAAGATGCAAATTCCCATTGAAATTGCTCTCTTTCCTTTTGCATAAAATGCTTTTTGCATAACAAGTTCAAGAAGCATGCAATTCCTTAGAATTTATGGTATTTACATAGAAATTCGAGGATTTTTAACTTCAAACTGACTGGTAACATATTATACCGAGTCCTCATAATGTGTTTCCAGAAGAATATTATTCTGGATTTTCTAGTTTCGTCGCTGTGGTTGTTAGTGGTGTTATGCCAAGAACGTCTCCGGTCCATTTCTCATCCTGCATTCCTTTGTACCGTCATCAGCATCATCATCTTGATACCCAAATATAATTCCCATTGCAACTGAAGGATGGACAAATTTTTTTAGCACTGTCTCGACTTGTTCAAAAAGCATGAAAGAAAAGTATTATTTGATTTTTTAATTTGCATTGCCTATGTATAAATTAGGAAGTTAATCATATTGACAACGGTTTTTTAATATTAGAAAATATAAAAAAAAACAATTTTATAAAATTTGGATTACCTTTTCTTGATATAATTTCAGATCTTGTTGATACTGTGTTGTAATTTTTTATTTAAAATAAGGGGTTTCTTTTTAAAAGAAATCAAAAGATAACTACATACAATAAATTGTAAAGACAAATGTGTTCGTTTTATACATCCAATATGAAATACATGAAAGTAATTATCTTTTCAGAATTAAGGTTTCTGCCTATTTGAATAAACATATAGTATGTCTCGAACTACATTTTCTATTATGTATATTTTTTATTTTAAATTATTTAAGCTTTGAAATTCAATTGTTAATAATTCTCAGCATTTTTATCTGAAGTTAATTTATATTTAAAATTTATAATAAGAATGAATCATGCAATAATAACTATGTCCATGGCAACCATAATTTTATTTTTGCACTCCCGTATCGAAACATACCCTTTTCAAGAGCCATTTGAGTTTCGTAATGTTTCACTTTATGGCACTCAGTGAAAATTTTGAATTTTTTTTCACTAGTGAAAAAAAATTGTCATAAACTATTCACTAAATTGGTTTCAAAGTCAAAATTAGGTCGCCATTGTTGCCCTACACAAAATTTCGGCTATGCCATAGGACCGTGCTTATATTTCAAATTAATTAATATTACCTGTTTTAAAATTTTAATAACAACAGCTATCTGCATATAATTTGGATATTTTTGTTCGATTTTAGACACATTACGTAAATATCAGAGATAAATCTGCTTAACTGTATAGTAAGTAAATTATAGTAATAGCCTTATATTGCTTTCAAGTGAAAATTATTTTCCATAAATTAAAGCCAACAAATGTTTCATGTCCCAATAAAATAGGCATTTGCATTAAGATCAAGTGGTTAAGAGGAATTCCAACCGTTTACTGTAATTTTCGAAGGTAAAATTTCACTTGAAACATTTGTGAAACAAGTCAATGTTTTAATTTTCCTTGTAAATAGTGAAATTTTATGTGAAATTGTAAAAATTTCAGTGTCCTGCTCGGGTAAAAAGTCCTGTTTTTTAACTCGGAAGCAATGAAACACTCTCTTTCAACTTTTATTTTGTTTGTATTTAACCACATAGACCTTTCGGTACTGGTATCAATATAGGCTTATGGGTCTGTTCGGTCCTTTGCCTGTATGACCCACTCCCTCCATTGTTGCTGGTTTAAACCTTTCTTCAACCGCGCACTCCTAATATTGAGATGCTTCACAAATACTTGCCTCGAATCGATCCTGATTACTTTATTTGGGAATTTGTTTTATATCCATCCTGGCCATCGTAGTTTATTCGATTCCACAAACCTCATCGATTGAATACAGATATTCATAGAGGTCCTCTTTGCGTAGGGTGCTCCATACGCCATTACGAATACTGACTCATATACTCGTCAAAGAATTTTCCGTTCTATTCATTTTAGCCGCTCTCCAGTGGCTTTCCTTATGGTCCATGTTTCGCTGCCATGTGCTAGTACGGGTTTTATAAGGGGTTTTTAGAGATATTCTCTGATTTTAACATTTTTTTTAACAAGAAGTATATCTTATTTGTTAATAGTACAAGTTTATCAATTTTGACCAAAGTTTTTGTACCGTTTTTAGAAACGATGCCGATTTAAAAAATCTTAAAAACATTTTTCTTTTTTCCATATGTTTGAAAAAAGAAAAAAATCATACGCAAAACCATACTTATTGTAGAAAATCGATGACTGTTATGGTGATTTCGAAAACAAATGTTATTGACATGGGTTAAATAGAAAGATATCTATAAAATTTGCATTGGAGATTTTATTAATCTAATTTAATAATTATTCCAGTACTGACTATATTAAATATTTCATCCTCTTTCAAGAATTGCTAAAGGCTATTAAAATTTAATGAAACGTTAAGAAGATCTAACGGTTATCATTAAAGGAGAAAAGCTTCAGTTCATTTTAAAATTAATAGAGATTATTAATCTTTGATTAAAGGTTATTTTAAAAAATCTAATTTTTTATATTAATTATTATTGGAATAATAAATATTTTATTTTCTATGTATTCACAAATATTTCATTACTTCCGAAAATTTCAATGGAAAATCTAATTAGGGAAATAGATTTTGGATATCATTACCATTTTCCTTAGAAACCGAGATTTACAAAAGGTTTAAACCAATTCAATTTCCTTCATTACTTTATATTGACTTTTCCTTCTTTGGATTTTAGAATCGAACAGACATAATTCGAAGAACTTTCAATCTTTATACATACAAAGTCTAGCAATTTAATGTATTTCTTTGATTATATTCATGAATTTTTTTTAGTTTAGCTTTCTTTCATTATTGAAGTTAGCCTTTTTATATATAATTGAATAAATTAAAAATTTTAATAAATTGATATGAAATAATTAAAAAGATAAATTTATCTCTAAATTAAGTTTCGTTCTTAAATATATGTTTTCCTATATATAAATTATTTCGAATTCAATGACAGAAATATAATTAACCATAATTTAATATATTAATTAAAGGAATTATTACAAATGACATAGGCTGCTCAAATTAAGAAAGAGAATAAAATTTAATTCCATATTTGCTGATTTTATACATTTTCATAGTTAATAGTCCTTTAGACCCGATAACGAGTCCCCATGCTTTCATACTTCAATTAGAAATAATATCAAACATAGTTTATAAATTCGACAATGGGCAAACTTCTTAATATAGCTCATTCCTCTCATTGACGCATCAAAAATATTAAATTAAAATATTAAGATAATATTTAGTTTTTTTTTTATAAAAGCAAGTTAAATAAAATCTACCAAAATTAATATTTTTAAAAAGTGGATTTCTTTTAAGATAACCTAAGAAATTATGTGGTAACAAATATAAGTTTTAAAAAATCAGCTATAAATTAATCATGATAAATAAACAACTTTCGACCAAATTGTTAAATTGCTTTTTTAAAAGTTCATTAAATTTTAAAACTAGAAACTAACATCGACTAATTAGTGTCAAGTATTGCCAAATTATCGAAGGATAAATAGCATAATTAATATTCCATGTCCAATAAACACTTTTTTCTTTCCCATTTTTTAATAACAATAAAATACTACATTGATAACAATAAATTAGGGCCAACAATTGCGATAAGGAGAGAAAGCTAGGGCGATATAGGATGAGGGACGTATGGTTGTCCATTATAACTCCGATCATACGGAATCGTACATGGTTACAATAATTCTATTCATTTATTTTTATATGAATAGGACCTATAGAGTTTTGAAGAATTGTACGTACTTTTTTTTATTATTAAAGTGTGGACTCTGTTAAGAAAATTCTGCAATTTATATTAAAATGATTACTTTGAAACTGGAGGTTTTACTGTTAAATATTGACGAACTTTGACGAACATTATCCGACACTCTTAGATTATAGTTATGAATTTCTATATTAAAAACTTCTGTATCGAATCAACATATTGTTATAAAATAGAAAACATCATTGAAAACTAGTACCCAAATATTAGAATTTGGTCCGAACAAACCAAAATCGGTGCAATGAAATTTAAGTTTAACAAAATTGCGAAACCGTTCCACTGGTTTATATAATTTTTTTTTTTAATTTAGGAATGTTCTATCCCTCTTCCGCAATATAATTGAAATAATTATAAGCAACAAAGGCGGGTATAGTGTGTGGACCAGAGTAAAATATATTTTTCCAGAAATTCGAAGAATTATTAAAATTTTTATCTAAATTTATTTAAAAATACATAAAATCTTGTATATAGTGAAACACCGTCTATAAACATTAATAAAATCTCGGGTCTTTTTTATATACACTGCAGTGCTCTGATTTGTTTAGAAGTTTCTATAAGACAAAATATACGATTACTATAAATATCAACATTCAAAGGTAAATGTCACTGAACTCATTATTTACAAAATTAAATTGAATTCGAAATAAGATATTTGCTGTAAACAATTTTTTTTAATCTAATTTTTGTAGCGTTAAATAATGTTACAAAAAATAGTTAAATTCAGATAAAACTATGATATTTCCAATGAAATTTTAAGACGTAACTAATGTACTTTAACAATTAAATGCATGAAATTGAAGTTCTCTGATTTAAGTTCCGTTTATAATTATAATAAAATAATAATCAAATTAAATACGAAGTGTGAAAGCGTTAAGTATAAATTCCAAGTATTTTCCCATTAGCCTTATGATCCAGAATCAAAAATGTTATTTTACATTTTGGTTTTATTTGCAATCCAATATTTTTCCGCTGTTAATTGTGAATCTACAGTCAAATTCCGTGATCGTGATGTTTTTCTATACACTGACTCAAAAACCCAAGCAGAAGCTAGTGCATTTTGTAAATCGAATGAAATGGAGCTGATTTCAGTTCGTTCTTTCGAAGAAAATGCGAAACTTACAAAGGCTATGAAGAGGTATAAAAATGGAGTCTATTGGATTGGGGCAGCCGACGGGAAAAAGGACAGAACTTGGCAATGGCCAGATGGCACCGAAGTAACTCCAACTTTTTGGGCTCCATCAGAACCGAACAATGCACACGGTAGTGAATATTGCGTTGAAATAACACCGGACAGAGATCTTTCTGGAAAAGCTAACTGGAACGATATCTTATGTGATAGGAAATATTATTTTGCTTGTGAGAAAAAGCATACAAACAACAACAAAGAAAATTGCGATTGCGTTGCTGATTTAACGAAATCCTTCCTTCAAGATTTACAGAAATGTATGAATTCTTTTTAGTGGAATAGACTCATAAACTCAAAACGTCGATTCAATAAAGAATTTGAAAATTGAACGTTTTCTGTACTTGGTATATATAAATTAGAACTAGCACAGTATGAATTCAAAGTAATAATAATTACATTTTCAAGCAAGTAAAAGACATATAAAGTGATTAACGAGACTACAACAAAAATATACCTTGAAAATCGTTTCCATTGGTGCAACCAGAGGGATTTAATTCATATTTCAGGTTTTTTCGAAGATATTTTTATTTTGACGCTATATTACTTTACGAAGAATGCATATAGTTAGAACACATTCCTAATATTTTCACTTGGAAAAAACAAGTAATTAATTGAATATGAGGTGAAATATGAATGAAATTTTTAAATCCACTTTTTGTCACCTGAAAATAAATTATTACACCAAAATAATACACCAACATGATTAAAACACTTTTAACTTCAATTTATATAAAACAATATCTTTATTTTTTACGTAATTTACATAAAACTGAAACATTTTTTATTTATTGAAATTTTCTTGTTTTTCATAATCGAAATACAATTTCCGCACAATAACTACTTTACTTGATCATTCTATTGCGCATTTTAAATTGAAAACCTTGAAATATAACTTAAAATTAACAAAATCAATCGAATTATTTTTTGAATAAAATGAAACGTCAAATATACCAACGTTATTAATGAAAGCCGTTACCATTTCCAATTGGAATCTTCGCCAAGGCGAACGTGGAAATTGGTCATGAGCTTATAGAAACACGGCCCTGGACTTAAAAGGGAAATGATGGTTCTGTATAGAGAGTATTTATTGACAGGTCTTTGCCACCGAAATAGAACACACATGCTAGGAAGATATATGGTCTTCTTCGCACTTTCATCTGTATCCGTTCAATGAACAGCAGCAAATTACTAGTATTAGAAATATCCGGTTTATCTCTT
>JXOV01001570.1:538-16621 GCA_001014945.1 Clogmia albipunctata
GTACGGATATTTCACGACAAAGCGTCAGTTCACACAGCGGCAGTTGCGAAGGCTGCTGTCCGGGCTGCCGGTTTCGATGAGATTCCCATTTTCTTGTATAGCCCAGATATGACTCTTAACCATTTCTTTCTGTTTTCAAAATTAAATAACGGCCTCAGGGGTCGGAGAGTTTTTACGTAGAGTGACCTGAAGGTGGCCATTTTGTTGCATTTCCAAAAAAAAAGTTTGGAATACTTTTACGGCGAAATCAAGGAATTGATTAAGAAATGACTTAAATACAATGTCATAGATAGAGGCTTTTTAGAAAAATAAAAAAGAATTACAGCGATATAGCTTATAGTTTACGAGATTATTCGAGCAATTGGGTACTACTAAGTAGACATATTTTATTGGAAATTTGGAAAATATTTAATGATTACAACACTGCACTTAAATAATTATTTGATTGCATATCTTTTGCAAATATACAAAATACAGAATCAACGAAATGTGTGTTTTGTCGCCAAAGTAAGAGCATCATTAACAAATGATCCTATATAGACCCAATAATCTGGACAGGTTTTTGCAACAAAAACAGAACACACATTCTATGAAGAATTTGATTTGTGGCAGCAAATTACTAGTACAGTTCTGTACATTCCATCCAAGTTTTGAAAACTTGTTTGATTTTGAATAAATAATATTGAGGATACTAGTTGTTCGGCAGTTGAGGCTGGGGATATTATTTTATAAATGTGTTTACAAAATATTAATCTCAAATTGTTATTAATTGAAAATGAATGGTATGAATTTTGAAAGTAAATATCATGGCTTGCAATGAATTCGAACCTGTGATGGTTTCGAACGAACCAATTTTGTAACTACACGCTTACCATAAACACATTTACTCGTAGATTATTACATTTTTTAATATGCGAAAAACGTAGCAACTAGTGATGAAAATTTACGTATAAATCAATGCCAAAAGGCTAAATTTTTTATTGCTTGTATAATACTGATATAACAATTCTTTAGACAAATATATTTTTTAGCGCCAAATTGTTACATAATGTTTCATCAGCATATTCAATTATTTAAAAAAAATTATGGATTTTTGTTGCTTAATATTGATATTATGTCACTCAATTTTGCTCTGTCAAAGCCGTTATTATAGCACAAATGCTTTAATTCTTTAAAGCACGTGTGCTTTTTCTTTATTATTAAAGTGTGACCTCCGTAAAAGAAATCCATTAAATTTATATGGTCGTCAGTTTTGAAGGGCGTAATTTAACTGTGATTTGTTAGTGTAAAATAAAATAAGCCATTTATCGGAGAACTTAGGAACTACGTTTTCTTGTGGTTTATCATAGAGGCCGCAACATGTATTTTTATAGAAATTCGAAGAATTTTTTTTATTTTTGTGTTAATTTATTTAAAAATGCTTAAAATTTTATATAAAACACGGTCAATGAGCATTATTAAACACTCAAGCCTTCTTAAAACAACCATTGTGTTTAATAATGACTTATTTTATCGACCTTGTTGTATAAATAACTATTATGGCACTGTTTTACAAAGTCTTTACTGTAAACTATATTATATTAATATTGCAATGTACTGCATACAAAATTTATAGAATGGTATTATCTATAAAATACGAAACAATTTTTAAATGGCTTTAAAATTTAAATTTTTTATCATAAAACTAAAGCTCTGAATTATATACCTCTTTGAGATAAATAAATAAACCGTATTATATTTATTTCTAATGCAATTATTGATGAGCCATTACAAACAAAAAATTAGTCACCATTTAGCAATGCCATTTTCCTATAATAGTATTTTTACTATCTGTAATATAATATTCGGAAGAGCAAACCCGTGTCCAAGACATCGTAAATTCGATACAGAGTGTCCGCGTGTTATATATTCATTAGAATCGAACTTTGTGTGATTACAAGCTGTTTACCACGTAGCACCCACCAGACCAGTGCCCCATTACTGTGCCCTTGTTGTGGAATTGTGCAAATGACGTTTGTGTTTTTATTCTTGGCCAATGTGATGTTCATTATTATCGTGTTTTCTCTCCCTTTGTGGGACCATCAAAATTTCATAAATCCATGTCACGTACAAGTGAAATATCGCTGTTATCCTTGCGTAGGCAAAGAAGAATTCCTTGGGTCATTATTTTGATGTAATGAGCGAATAATAACAAAAGAAAACCAACTTTCGGCGAGGGCTTTCCCATCTAATTGCCAGATAAATACCACTCGAGGCCCCATGAAATTCATAATGTCAGTGTAATTGACTACATAATTGATATTATGGTCATCCGAAACCGTCATGTAGAAGTACAATTCACAGCCAGGCCATAAGCACTGCCATTAACAACAAAGAGACAACAGACTTTTACGGCGCTGACAGAAGAGGCTCCTGGTATTTCAAATTATTCGTAATGATTGTCTTCCAATTTCTTGCTACAGAACTTTCCAATTACATTTGATTTTAGCCTCAAGCATTTTTGAATCAGCAACTATGAATTAGATTAGCAATGTCAATTACGGGAAACAAATTTAATTACAAGGGTTGACACACCCTTAGGCAGAAAATTAATAATTTCCTTTATAACTAAACATAATTGAAATGTAAAATTACATACAAAGGAATAGTGATTAAATTAACATTATCAATTTATTCAATTCTAGATTTTATTATCAATTTATTTAGTTAATGATATAGAATATTATATATAATTATTATATATAAATAATTTTACCATAAAACAATCCCATCACACAAATCTGTATTTTTTTCACAAAATTTAAAAGAAAATAAAATTTAAGAACGAAAATTTAAACTGTTCTTTTTAAACTTGCCAATTATCTATTAAAAGCTCTGTATAGACAGAACTCTTATAATGTTTTCCCAATCAAAGAATGACAGTTTTATTATCCATCCTTAAATTTGTATATTTCTAAAAACGAAATTAAATTTGATTGACAGTTTTATTAACAAAATAACCAGTTCATATTATTAATTTATACAACTAGGTCGATAAGATAAGGCATTATTAATGATTATGGTTTTTTAAACAATGAGAGTAGTGCCCGTGTTTTGTCTGCCTCTGTGCCCTAGCGGTTAGCAGGAGTCAGTTTTGGGCCTCCTCGAAGTCGTAGGATTAAATCCCGGGCGAATATTTTTCTAGTGCGACAGAGTTACCATTTGTGTATGTCGATAACGTGGCGAAATAATTTTCATATCGAAAAAATATAAAATAAAATAATCCACCCTTTTTATTTTATATAGGTGTTTTTGACTAATATTCCTATGACAATAAATAGTCAGGAGAAGTCTAACACCAGTTGGTTGAGACTACCCCAAATTCTGTACTGGAGGCCGATTCTGAAAGCTCGCCAATTCCGTTCGCGTTCGCCACTGCGAACGGTTTTCATTGGGTAGTCAATCAAATGGTAACGGGTTTCGTTGATAACGTTGCTATATTTGACGTTTCATTTTTTAGTAGAAATGAAATATTGTGCAATTATTGAAAAAATTACAGTTTTATGTCAATTACGTAAAAAATAAAGATTAAATTAATGATATAATTGTATTAATCATGTTGGTGTATTATTTCGGTCTAAAATTTAATTTTTAGGTGACAAAAAGTGTGTTTTAAAATTTGATTTGCCTGGGCCATTCATATTTCACCTCATATTTAATTAATTACTTAGTTTTTCTATGTGAAAATATTAGAAATGTGTTCTAACTATATCCATTATTCGTTTGTATTACCAAAAGTAAAATAATATAGCGTCTAAATAAAAATATCTTGGAAAAAACCTGAAATATGAAGAAATTCCGCTGGTTGGAGGGACGGAAATAATTGCAATGCATGTTTTTATTGTAGACTCGGTTCGCTGTTCACTGCGAACTTAGTGAAAATTGTTCGTGAACTTAGAGAAACGGCCCACTGGAATGTAATAGGAAAATTATTATTATTTACCGTGTTTTATACAAAATTAACTTTAATTTTTTTTTTTCATTTTACATCACTATTCTATATGCTTCAATATATAGTATTATGTACATTATCATAAAATAAATGACAAATGACCTATTTAAACATGACCGTAGTTATTTCCGGTATAAATACCAGAAGACCAAATAACAAATAATTGAATTTACCTGCAAAATATTTCAGTTTAATTAATCGGATTTATAAACATTGAATGGTGGAGATTTCGGGAATAAATGAATGAAATGTTTGTTAATGCAGCTCAGTTGGAACTGGCTCTTCTCGCATTATCATTGCTCTCTATTCCTCAGAGTGTTTATTGCAAATTGGGTGATTTATGGTGGCCGATTCATAGTGGAGAATTACAAGGGGCCAATAAAATTTATTGTTTCAATTCGGAGCCGTAATTTGACCTAGCCATAAAATTACAACGAAGGGAAGGAAATTAAAGTGATAATTGGGTGACGTAATACAAAGCCATTTTCTCAGCTTCTTTCCTGCTACATAGTTTATTCAAATCATGACCATATTATTTTATTTGTTTAAGCTCAAAGAAATTAAAGGGGACTTTCACAAATAAATAATTGATAAAAATGAAATACGCACAATCTGTGATCTCGACATAATCCATTACCCTTTTATGGGGCAGGAATCCGTCTGCTGTATCAAATACAACTTTTATAGGGAGAACGTGATCCCCATTCTGAATTAGAGGACACGCTGGCAAAATTGAAGACGTGAAAATTACCTTGCTTACGATTCTTTATTTGCATAAATTCCAATCTTGATTTATGACCAAAAAATAAAGTGTTGAAATAATTTGGACCAATTTAATTTAATTTAATTTAGATAAATAACTTTAAAATATATTATAGAAGTAATGGTATTTAAGTTCCTTTTAAGCATAAAACATAATGAAACGTCAACACCACCGCTGAGATAAAGCAATTACCTTTTATTCTTTTTCCATGCCACAAAGCCACTGCCATCTTGACGCTTTTAATTAAAGAATCGCAATTCAAGTGCTGTTTTTCAAGTCATTTGCCCCTACAAAACCGCAATTAGCACACAGTACCTGTGTGGAATTTTCTAATCTGCCGGCTCCCTTTTAGTGCCGGGGATAAAGAATTCAAATTTACCGCTCCCATTTTCTCGAAATTGAATTATGCTTAAATGTAATCGTCTGAAATAATTAAAGTTTACCATCTTATTATTTCATTTTATTTTAGCCTCTAAATAATAAACACATTTAAAAGATAAAACATTGGAATTTTATAATACTAAAATAACTAAACTCAATTAATAGATAATAAAAGAAATTCCTTCTTATTAGAATTAATTTTTTTATTGAATTAAAGCGAAGGACAGTTTATATTCATCAGTCACCTGAAACTGGAGAAGAAAAAACATTTATCCGTTCTTTACACCGTTCCACTGTTCCTAATTAAATCAAAAAAGGGAGTTTAAGTGAAATTAGTGGTATCTGCGGGACGGTAATGTCAGCGAGAGCATGGCAAGTGGCGCGAAGTAAAATTTGAAATAGCACACCCATTTCCAGGTAATTTAATTAAACAGGAAGCAGTAGAAACCACTTTCCTTTAATATCCTTTAATTTGAATAAAACCATTACACCTTTACAGGGAAAGAATCGTTATTTCTTCAATATGTTGGATATATTTAAATGCAATTACAACAATTGGAAAAAACCTTGAAAATATATTTGTTTTTAAGACATGCTAATCGTATATTCTACCAAATTTGATAAAAATTTGGGGTTTCACTATATATTTTATAATGTTAATTAGCGCCTTTCTCAATTTCAAATTTGTAAACTGATTTTTTACATTTTCTGTGAACTCTGATAAAAAGTGAGATATTATTCCAAATTAGTTTTAATCGCTTCTATAATTCATTTCACTTTTTTACTAAATTCATTTATTTTAATTTTCTATTATTATTTTATATACTTTTAAAAAAATTTTAGTTACTAAAAGAAATCCGCCTGAAAAACTTTTTTATTCAAATGTGGTATGTACGCAAGGTATGATCAACGGTCTGATGCATAATCGTGATTCCTGTAAGTGATGGGTGCTGCTCATCGCCACCTCCTCATGCAAGCGTTTTCCCTATCTATTTTTTTTATTATATCAGCGGAATGGACATATGTCGCAAAAGGTCAGTTACTCGGCAACTGCTCACGAGAGCCCTAAAGGTCAGACACAGTATAAGGAACAGTTAATTAACGTGCGCCAGCTAGAAGCACAGCTTGCTAAATTCATACAAAAAAGACAGTTTGCTTTGTTTTCAATCTTGTTTTAAACTGCGTCAGCTTTAAATGTATTAAGTCTGGAAATTGCCAAATTGACACGTTCGCCATCTAGTGGAATATTTTTTAACTTCTTGAATTAAATTTAAAATGGATTTTTTTTTTCTTTAAAACACGTTTAAACAGGATCTGGAAGATGTGTCATGAATAAAAAATGGCAGTTATCAGATTTTATAGTGAACCTTCTTAAAATTTGAGTTTTACCAAAATTTTAATTTAAATCCATTTATTTGCATTAGTATTGGTGTCGTGTGCAAATATACTTTTAATATTATTATTTCTTTACGTTGTTTTTCGCCGCGGTTTAGCACTAATGTTACATAAAAATGACCGTTATTTGAGTCTGGAGTATTCAAATATTAACTTTCTAAAACAAATTATATAAATTTTAATAACAAATCAACATAAATATTTATTTAATTAACAAATATAAAACAATTACATTATCAACCGTTACTATTTGTTCTTTTTCGACGACACAATAATTGTTACAGGTCTAGGTCTATCTTTCATATGTATCCATGGAATGGCAGCAGATTACTGGTATTGTAGAAAGATCCGGTTAATCTCTTCGATTCTATGCACTCTGTATAAGCTTTGTAAATATATATGGAGTCGAACAAATAGGAAGAGTAAACACGATACTAGTTGTTGGCAGTTGAGGCCAAGAATATTAGTATTTGTAAATTAAATATTTATTAAATCTGTAGCATAACAATAAAACAGTATAAAAGCCCAACACTGTTGGTCTTCTAGAATTCGCTGTAATTAACTTATTTCCAATATTTTTACTCCCAATTTCACTGAATGAGAAATATTGGAGAAACTATTGAAATAATTAAATGAAATGGAGAGTATATAATTCAATTCCTCTTTGGAAAAAATTAAATTCTCTATTAAATAAACAACTTAGAATATTCCTATATAATTTGAAATAATATAGTTTTAAAAAATGCGACTACATAAATCAATTTGGTTTATTTTTTACTGGGAAAATTTGCAAATTTTTGCTTACAAATTTTACAAGTTTTCTTAAAATTCTTTTTATAATTTATCAAAATAAGATGGTTAAATTACTAATTAGTTTAATTTTTTGTATTTATTTATTTCGCCAGACAGACGACAATCAAAAGGAATTCACTGCTGTTTGCTGTAACCCTACCTTATTGTCATGCTCAAGTACAATAAATTTTCTTTTGCAATTACGTGCTTAATGAAAGATTTATTGCAACGTGAAAGAAGGTCACTTGGTTTTAAAATTATAGTGGATACAAACTTGTTAACTTTCTTTTCAAACACAAGAGATGCGTTGATTAAATTAGTGAGTCGTATTTTCGCCCGGATTATTTTCATTATCTAATTGATGTGTGATGTGTAGCATGGGCCTTGTTTCCGGCTCCATGTATCCGTCCTCGACGCTGAATATTTGCATTTGGTGAGTGGTTTGGACATGTTGGATCAAGTCCCAGGAATCTTCAAATTCGGTCCGGCACACCGAGCACAAGAGCTTCGTTATGGGGAAATTTGAATCTGCAACAAGACACCATTGAGACAATTGATTGGGATATTCAAACTAAACAACACTTTGGACACATACTATGCCTCTGGGAGAAGTACTGGCATTTACACGTCAGCCTCAGCTTGCACTGCAGCCTCCTGTGCTCGATTAGGTGCTCCAAGTCGGCGAACAACTCCTTGCAATTGCCACATATTAGCACATCCGAAACACCAGAACCTGAAATGGTTTGATCAATTTGTTCACCTTTTTGTGCGTTATACGTAGGGTGATAAAGAGGATTTGATTCAATTCTTGTATTCAAAATAGTTAGTATTATGTCTTCAAACCCTAGTAATAAATTTTGATGTTTAAAATTTTTCATTTAAATCTTTTATAGACAATAAGATGCAACTTTTACGTTCTTTTGTACAATATTTCAACAATTATTGATTTGAATTTTAAAATTATTATTGTATGAATAAATTACATTTTTTCGTACCCACACAAGTCGTGTAAATACAGGATCATAATAGTTGTTTATGTTAGGAATGTGAGAACTGCACGTTTTTTCATTATAATTATATAAAAATTTTGTTTAAAGTTTCAAAAATCACTTAATCTATATTTTCAACACTGTATTTAAGCAATTTTATTTTGTTCTTAATATTATTTTATTAAAAATTTGATTTGAATTTCAAATTTACACAATTCTTCTAAGCATCCTTCAAAATATTGATTTTCAACATGATATTTGAAAATGGATTTAATTCACCTATAGTATCTTTCAAATAAAAGTTATAAAAACTAACACTAACTTCATTATAAACTGATCCTTTACCTTACTAACTGTCTGTCCCAAACTAACCCTAAACCCTTCCCTTATACTGCCCTCGTGAGCGGAGCCGAATAGCGGGTCGTTGGCACATATATCCTATCCAGGGAGTTGGAAAACAAAAGTAGATATTGGTCCAATTATACATTACAAATCAATTATTACCTAATATGATTTTAAAACGCGTTATTAAATACCCACATCGCAAATTGTGTAAATAAATAATATTATTGCTTTATACTAATTAAATTGGAACAAAAATTTAATGAAGTTATCTGCAATTTAATTTCAAACTGAACAACTTTCTTATACTTGGCTGCATATTATATTTTGTAAATAATTTCAAATATGTTTACGAATTGTATAATATATATTTCATTCTATTTTTAAAAATGTTGTTAAAATAATAAATTTTTTAATTAAAATTAATTGTTTCAAATAAAAGCAATAGAAACTAACTTCGAATTTAATCTCAATAGTAAAAGAACAAAAATCCCATACACAAAATCTTTCGATCATCCCACGTTCACCACGAAATGACACGGTGTAATGAAAACAGGGAGTAATAGTAATTGTGTAATATTCTCTTACTATGGGCCTTCAATTCTGCGAGGAATTCCTTTTCGGAGCAGGGTTGTTTGTGTTTGTCGAATAAACCAATTTGTTGAAAGTCCTCCTCGTCCTCCGCATCATTCTCCTCGCCTTTGTCCCCCGCCTCCACTTCTGTCCCCGCCGCACTGACAGCGTCCTCGTCCAAGGCAGTTGTCGTCGTCGGTTGATTTCTTGACACATCATCAACGTTCGGGCCCAGCATTTGATACTCGTTCCCATAATATTGGCCATTTAGGAAGCAATTTGCATACCACAACGTTTGCGGGACGTATCCCGCTGCTGATGGGCTTAATGAGGGGACGGGTGACACAGTTTGGTGGTCGTAACCGAAACCGCCACTGCCTGCCGCAGGAGTGCAGTGAAAAGGCGGTGACTGTTGCTGGAGGTAGTAGTAGTACTGATGGCAGCGCGGTTTTTGGCTCGTCATCGTCATTCCAAAGGAATCCGTCTTTTCACTTGAGGGAAAGCAAATAATAATATTATCATCTGTTGTTGGAATGATGTTGTGTATATGAGCTCTCTGGATGAAGGTGAAATGAGTGATTGCAACGGTTAACGGTCAATTAGGAGAACTCGTTTGGAGCCGAGGAAATCTGTCCAAACAATCACTCAACACGACTCATATTGGCTAAATTGTGTATTTCTTACCACGTATCGATTTTGTTTATAGCAGCAGAACTCTTTCGTTTTCGCAATTTGTTTACAAATTTCGCAATTTTCGGTACTTTTGGTTCCGTGACTAGGTTTACGTCTAAAGAGCAAGAGGTGGGGGGATTGAAAGAGAAAAGGAGAGAATTAAAGAGGCTGATTAAAAGTCAAGCCCATCGAAAGACACTACTTGCCCAGGTTCTGGTTCAGCACAAGGCTGCCGTCCTCGCCCTCGCACGCCTGTCGGGCATCGTGAGGATTTGTGAATTGTATAAAGGCATACCCCTTGTGCATTGAAATTCCTACAATTCAATCCAATTTATTTGAATTATTCTCAACGACACAAATAATGGAATGGATTTCGTCAGGTGATCCATCCGCTTCTATATGCATACCGGCTATTCGACCGTAGCGCTGGAAAATCTTCTCCACATCCGATTTGGAGCACTGGAACGTATTGAGATTGCCCACAAAAATCCTCGAGTGGACCGCAAGTGGATCCAGGGAATTTGTCTGGTTCGACAACAATGACATCCGCATCCTGAATCCACCACTTTTTCGGAACTGTTCTCCCAAAGTTCAAACTGATGAAACAAAAAAAGACTTTTGAAGCCAATAACTATGAATTAGTTAAACTGAACACTTTAAAGTCTTTTAAATTTAAGGACACAATTCTTTCCAATTAATCAATTTTAAATAAACAGACACTGCTTGATTTACATATGTATATCAATAAATCAATTAAAACAATTATTCCTTATTACTGTAATATCAATTATATTAATTACACATATAGTTTATTTAATAAATTTAACTTCACTATTTAATTGTCAATAAAGTTCACAATCACTGGACACGTATATGAGAAACAATTGGAAAATCTCAAAGCAATTGTTTTCCAAAAAAAAACCAATTAATTTGCAAATTATTAGGATGATGAATTGTTAATTGCTACAAAAATAGCACACTTAATAACTCACTTGGCGGCTCAATAAGTTAGTAGTCTCCTCGAAGGGGGCTTGGTTTTTATAGAAGAACTAATTTAAAATTCAGTCGAATGAATGAAATAATAATATATTTGCAAAAGAATTGTGTGCGCGCGGTTGTTGTTGATTTCGAATTGAAGCGTGATGTTTAGTAGTTTTCGAATTTTCCCCTTCGACGTTGCTGGGGCCCCATTTCGAATTTCCCCAATCGTGGGTGGTGTTATTGTTGTTGTGGGAATCGACGCCAATTTCTGTAATAAAAGAGATTTCATGACTTGATAATAATTTTTTGGATAAAAAATGGAAAGGCTTTAAAAGTGTCATATTTATCATATGAAGCAGATTGGAATGTGCGCTATTTCGCCTCTCTTTCTGCAATCTCCTCGGAAAGACAGAGATATTGCGATTTTCTGCAAAAGTGTAGAGAAGAAGACTCTCAAGTATCCAAAGTTGAACAATGTGAAAAATTACCAGAATTCTCGCAAGTACGTGACTTTATTTCACTTTCACCTTCGTCCGTCTTTATTGCAAAATTATAATCGTTCCAGTCAGCTTCAAATTTATAGCATTCTGTGCAAATTAAAGACTATGAGAGATGAATAGAAAGAGTGAGGATAGTTTATTTGGAATAAAAACAGATTAATTCAAATGGAGATCTCGACTATCGTAATTGTGTTTTCTCTATTTTTAGTCTCCAGTATTGACTTGTGGGCCACCTTTTATTTATCCATTCACCTATTGAATTGTTTAAATTACCCCAATTATTGAATAGATAAATCTTTTTGCAAAATATAAACATTCTGCCCGTGTATTTTACTAGTGTTTTGTCTGTCAAGCGGCGTTTTATTTTTGTAATAATTACGTCAACGGGCCCAGAGAATTTTCTGCAACAAGTATTCGCTACTACAATGGGGCCTGGCAGAACAATGCAACCTGTTGTGTCTGACGACTACAAAAATCCATCACCACCGCCGCCGCGCGAATAAAGAGTGCAAAAAGGAGTCGGGTTGTTGTGAAAACGTTAGGTGGGCAGCCAAGTGAGAGGCTAAAGGAGCCATAACTCATTTTAATTACACCAATTTGTGAAACGTAATTAATATAGTGTTAAAATATGATTTACATCCTGATAAGGGTTAAATATTCATAAATTTGTCCGACAATACTTCACGCCAATTTTCGATTCCTTCGCCCCGATAACATCCTAATGGATATTTCTTGTTCAACATTCTTATCAATTTAAATAGAATGTCGTGTATTTTTTCACATTGGCCTTAATTTAACCAATAAATTTCCCCTTATGGTTATAATTTTTACATGAATAACTTCATTACATAAAGAGAAAGAGAATTAACGATTTTTATGGTAGTTAATAAATTCAAAGAAGATTTTCATTAAAGGTTAGTAATAGTTTGTTTTATTAAGGTTTTTGAAATCGCGATCGGAGCGAGTGTGTTAATGTAGGCCTTTTTTGTTTAATCAACTGCTTATATTAGATTTAATTCATTTTTTTTTTTCATTTTAATGAACACAAAAATCGAAAAATTCTTCCAATTTCAAATTATTAGACCACAACTTATGGCTGTTTTTATTACACAAAATTCTAGAGATATAAAATTAGAATGAGGCCGATATGATCAGAATGAGTACTTGTACAAATAATATAAAAATAGTGATAAAAAAGGATATCAATTTTATAATTGAAATAATTTTTAAATAAAAACTTTGGTAATTATGGTACAATAGGAACTTAAGTGCGAATTTGTAGTAAATATTAATTTGATAAAATTTATGAAAATCTGTCACAACTTTAAAAAACAAAAGAAAAAACGTCTATTTCAAATTTTAGTTTAATAATATAAATTGTACAACAAAATTGCTTAATAGTTATTTATACAACAAGGTCGAAAAGATAAGGCATTATTAAACACAAAAAAAATTCCCTTTCAATTCCTGTAAGGAACATGGGGAGTCTAAACCTCAATCAACGGACTTAGACTTTTCATGACGATTTTTTTATCGGTGTATGGGATGTAGGTCTCCGGCTGGATTGCGGAGCCATAGTCCTCGTCAGGATCTTAAGTTTCCACAAAGCCTTTTTCCCACTATTATTTGTTTAGTTGAGATTCGACTCACCTTGTCTCTTTTCTTATCTTCTGATCACCTTATTCTCCTTTGCGTTGGAAAGAGATAAGGGTGGACCAAATTACCAAATTGCAGCAAATAGAAAAAGTATGTACAATTCAGCAGAGACATAAAAGAACGTGTTTCTATGTCACTGCTTCAAACAAGAAGGTAGTTCTTGCGTTTATTTTTAAATTTGTCAAGTATTATAATTATTAAAATTTTACATGTTTGTAGGGACAGGGACAGGAATAAGGATGTTGGAAAGGGATGGACAAGACAGGGTGATCCAACAGTTAATTTCTGTCCACTACAGGTGTATTATTATACGCTGGGCACACCGAACTTTATTGCTCGTCGACGATCCGCCCCCATTTTTAAAATCCAATTTCCCAATTAACTATTATGATTAGATAATGAAATTGCATGTCTATGGAATCTTCGTTTTATAAGCCATTTTATGCAATTTCCAAACATAAAATAGCGCAATTATTAACGACGCAATGACGATTTGAAATTCCAGCCGGTATCAGCATGTACCGTTGCTGATACCGGTTGGAATTTCAAATGGGGGCGGATCGTCGACGAGCAATAAAGTTCGGTGTGTCCAGCGTAATAGTCAATTAATAGCACCTAGACCAGTTGAAAAAGGACCCAGTCAATCCTACCTGCCCAGGGATCGAACCCATGGCCTCCGGAGAGGAAGCCAGATGCATTACCACTTCGACCATTAGCGGGTATGAAACTCAAGGGTTGTTTTAAAAAGGATAGATAAATTAAAATTAAATTCAAATAAACCAGTGTAACGATTTTAGAATTAGAACTTTAATTTCATTAATTAATTACGTTCACATAAAACAAAAATTAATTTACAACATCTTGTAGTACAAAATATGTTCTAACAAAGTCTTTTTGTAGCACAAGTGCTTATACTTTATTATTAAAGTAACCTGAATGAAATGTGCAAGAGGATATAAGATATAACACTTTCCCTATCTCACCAAAAGTGGGTCCCGACTAAACAAAATTTTAAATTTAAATTTTCATAAACGATGACTTTAAAGTCACGAGCGTTGCAACATCCATATCTTATCGACTTAGTTGTATAAATACTAATTTGATGTTAAAAAATCAAATTATTTTAATCCTCAAGAGCATTAAATAGAAGCAAAAGAATATCAAAGCCTTAAACAAAATCCTTAAAATTACATTCCGATTCTCTAGAAATAATATTCAATTAAACAGCTGGAATGAAGACTCAATCATCTTTCATGATTTGCTGTTTATATCAGATCTTTTATTTATTTTTATAAAAGGCTGATATTCAGTTTAGTTCTGGTGGTCCACTGCGGAGTGTTTATGGGCATCATCATTTTCTGAGCGATGAACCAATTTTCGTGTCGATAAAAACAACAACTAACCCAGATAAAAGTTAATTAGAATTCCGTAATTTATTGTGGCCATTTAGAATCGCAATCAAGGAATGTAATACATTGAATGGGAAGCTCTGAATAGGAAATTGCTTAACAAATAATACCATCAGCAATTTGCTGTGATAACTTTTGTGGGCATCACCACTTGAGCTCTCTGCTACAAACACCTTATTGTTCCATTTCCCCAATTGTATAAGAATGGCTTTGGTTCGTTCGTCGTTGTTTCGCTTTGCAAATTAATTTATCAGACTTAAGTCATCTTAAAAAGGATTAAAGCCACCATCCAGAAAAGCGCGCTTTTAAATCGGCGGTGACGTGCAAAGGCTCTCTCTCCAGCTTTGATGACGACTACTACTCTATAGTACACTGCTTTTCCAACTTTCAGTATTAATTAATTAAAATTCCTTGCCAGGCTCTCGTCTCAACCACGTCAATTAAACATTTATTTCAATTCTTCGTCATTCTTTCCAACCTATACCGATTTTAATTAAATCTGGAAACCAGGGTCTTCCATTAATATCGGTTAACACCAACAGCAAACTGGCGGTAAAGAAGTTAACATTCCAGGGCCCCCGACACTGAAAGAGAGAGACGAGTTGGATGTCGGGTAATTTAAATTTAAATTAACGCACTCATTTGCGCATAATTGAATTACTGAGAGGCAGCCAGCAGCACCAACTCCTTACAACCTTCCCTTCCGCATAGTTTACAAAGCTCCTGCTGCTGCTGCCTGGTCCAACAACAATCCGACAATTTCCATGCGGAGGCAGTCAAAGGGCGAGAGGGTGAAAGGCAGAAAAAAACAATAAAAATTTAACACTCCCTAGGGTGACTTTAAGTTTTACCGATATCCATCTGAATGAAGGGAAATTCCGAAACATATGTTTATTTTATTCATTCTCTTGTACTCATAGTCCTCCATTTGATTAAGTAATTGAACATTATAACATAAAATATTGTTGCCTATCATATCATATAAATTTCATAGGTATTTTATGCGAAAAAGTCTTTTAATTTAAAAAACGAATAGAGAAGTGTATCAACATTTTACATGACAATGTGTACAAAGTGTTGTATTCATTTAAATATAATACAATTTATATTATTTTTTATTCAATATTAAAACATCAATAATAGTTATTTGTACTACGAGTGAAACGAGTGTAAAACATTCGAGCCGAAGGCGAGTGTTTCATCGTTTCCGACATAACGACATAACGTTTTTTGCACTCCACTCATGAGTACAGAAATATGGTATTTACAATTACACATTAAATTTCATTATTTATAAGGAAAATTTAAAAATTGTTATGTTTCACAAATGTTTCAAGTGAAATCTTAACTTGTAAAGTTACCGTTAACTGTTGGAATTCCTCTTAACTACTTGGTCATAAGGCAAATGCCTATTTGATTGTGACATGGAACATTTGTTTGCTTTAATTTATGTAAAATATATTTCTATTTAATGCAATATAAGGCTATTAATATAATTTACTTACATTACAGTTAAGCAGATTTATTTCTGATATTTACGTAATGTGCCAAAAGTCGAACAAAAATACCCAAATTATATGAAGATGGCTGTTAAAACGGTAAATATTAAAATTAAAAAAGGAAACATTAATTAATTTGA
>JXOV01001572.1:8340-32816 GCA_001014945.1 Clogmia albipunctata
GCTTTTGGCCCAAAAAGTATCTGCTATCATTATTAAAGAAATCAAATCAACGAAATTTTACGCAATTATGGTAGATTCCACACCTGACAAGGTCGATCTTTTGTGAAAAAGATGGAACGCCTGTTGAACATATTCTTATTATTGTTGAGAATTCAGACATAAAGCCGAAGATTGCTAGTGGCTGTATTATAAATTCTTAAGTTTTTTTATCTTGATCTGCCAGAGATTGTCGAAGTCATTCATATGATAACGCGAATAATATATCAGGGATTTGTTCGGGTTTACAGTCAAGAATTAATGATCTTGCAGAACATGTCCCTTGCGCTGATAAAAAATATTTCAATCATAGGGGCGGCATTTTCTTCNATTATCAATTCTTAAGTTTTTTATCTTCTGCCAGAGATTGTCGAAGTCATTCATATGATAACGCGAATAATATATCAGAAATTTGTTCGGGTTTACAGTCAAGAATTAATGATCTTGCAGAACATGTCCCTTGCGCTGATAAAAAATATTTCAATCATAGGGGCGGCATTTTCTTCACTGCCCCAGGGCGGCAAATTTGCAAATTCGGCCCTGGTTATACAATTAAAAGAAATTCACTTACTAAACGTATCAGGCAAGGATGGACTGTAGTTTTTATACAAAATTTTCCTTCTTCCATTTTATGGGGCGGAGCTAAATTTACAGCAATAGTAAGATTCAGAATTTGGAAGTTTGTGTCTTCCACAAACAAACAGTCTTTCTTTGGCTGCATTTCAGTGCTTACATAAAGTTCTTTAATTTATAGAATTATATTAGGGATATTATGTGTTTTTATAGTTTTATAAAAATTGTTATTGAAATAATTCGATAATTCTAAAATAAATTGGTTAAAATGAGTGTTGACAAGTTAAGTGTCCGCCAGAGTTCAGATCGGCCTTCATCACCTCGACAGTTCTTTGAGAGGATTTATGGTGAATCGAAAAGTGACTCAAAAAAGGAAAGTTCAAATGGTGAATTTCAACAATCTAATTCATCTCAATTACCAGTGGATTTGAACAAGAGTGGATTAGTGCCTGTTCCTGGATTAATGATGATTCCCTACCACCAGAACTATGGATATTCCCAGCACTTTGCCGAACAGACTTTTGCGACTGGGTTCTCTGCCTTTCGTAAGTATCTCCGCTTTGATTTGAATGCATTCAGAGGTGTTCATCCGTGGCTTTTTATCTCAGTTCCTCGCAGTTGGCCAGTTCCCACACCGACTGCCAAATCCCCGAATCACAATAAAAATATTGGATTGATATCGGTGGAATTAAAATCATCATCATCATAACAGTCATGATTCCGTCCTCAATCTGTCTCCTCTTCCTTGCGCAGATTTTATTCTGTAAACTGATAACAATGAAAGGGATTTAAACACGGAACAAGAATAAAACCGTTCTTTAATGGAATTATAATCATTTTACGGTATTTAATTCCAGTGACAAATATGGGAATTGAATATAGTAAAATACAGATTATTGAATGAATCATAAAATGTATCAAAATAAATTCGTCTTTTAGATTATTATAATAATCTAATGTGGACAGTTTCTATCCCAAAATTTACATACGAATTTACTTTTTATGCTGAATAATTTTACGTAATATACAGTTTTAAAAACATCAAATATATAATTCTTCATCAATATAAACTCATTTAGTTTTTGCCCTCACCTGAGATTTTGTCGGGATAAGCCTTCTTTAAGACACTCGCTACGCTCGTGGCTTGAAACAACTTTTGTGTTTAATAATGCCTTATCTTATCGACCTTGTTGTATAAATAAATACAATGGATGCCGCGTATTAGGGCCAAAGTGGCCCGGCCACTCTGGGACCGAAATAATTTGGACCTAATCACCGATTGGCCCTTTTAAGCGATTGGTCAATAAAAGCTAGGATTTTATCTGTAGGTAAAGACTTTTAAATATGAACGAGTATGTACATATGTATATACATTTATATATGCTTGGAAAAGTGTATTTATTAAATAATAATTGTTCAATATGTGTTTATCTTGAAAAATTTAAAAATAATTTACTCGTCGATGACGTGTACATGTATTGTGTCTTGTCAACCAAACAAATTTGAGCGTAAATTCTTACCCGGTAGTAACGAACGAAAAGAGACGTATATAATAAAACGGAATGAATTTAGCAATCTATTTAACAATTAAATATGATTCTGTATGTAGTGTTGAATATATTGATGATCAAAAAATTTACAACAGAGAGACGTGTAAACTATTGCGGTGTCATCAAATCGGCAAACACATGCGAGGAGACGATTTTTGTCGATTTTTCCTTTTGTCTTTACTCCTTCAGTCGATTAAATAAACATAGGGTACATGGTCAAGATTGTTATAAATAAAAGTATACAAATGACTGAGTTTTCGTCACTTGCAACTCTTTGTAGTAGTGATCTTGACAACAGAACGGCCCTATAAAGCGATGGATTTTTAATGTATTTATATGCGACCGATCCGTTCCTAGCCATTTCGGCCCAATAAAGCAATTGTCCCTATTAACCGTGGTCCTAATAAGCGGCGTCCACTGTATTAAATATCCAGATTTGAGTCTCATGTCTTTACTCTGAAATTTGTAATTGATTATTATTGGTCGTTTACAAAGAAAGGAAGTGGATAGTGGGAAGAAAAAAGAAGCCAACACCTGTCCGACGAGGCGATTGATGTGGTTAAAGCGATTTGCAAATCTGAGCATGTAATTAATACATCAAAATCATAATTGTAAGAAACGGACAGGAAAATAGCGATGTTAATAAG
Organism: Clogmia albipunctata; assembly: GCA_001014945.1. NCBI lineage: Eukaryota > Metazoa > Arthropoda > Insecta > Diptera > Psychodidae > Clogmia > Clogmia albipunctata. Next base: position 11,147 of record JXOV01001572.1, read on the forward strand.
TAGCAAAGTGAAGAAGCCGTTTAATGGTTGAGTTGACCGGTAATTAATATCAAATAACGCTTAGGCTTTAAATTTAATACGTTTTTTTTATACTTCCTTACTTATTAAACGGCAATAACAACAAAATCAATAACTGTTTTTGTTGTAAACCTAATAAAAAAGGGGTATTGGTTATATCGGGGCAGACAACCTGGAGAGGAAATCTGGAGAATTATACTGTAAATTAATAAATTTATCATTTAGAATTAAGGATATAATTTTAAAAATAATAGTTAAGCCTATTATTTTTATATATTGTCCCTAACACTTTTTAAATAAAAAAGAACTAAAGGGAAACCTGCAATGAATTCAAAATGTTTTTCAAACAACAAAATGCATACATTCAGGCGTAAAGTACGTTAATCAATTAAAAATTAAAAAGAAAGGAAAAATGGAAACTATTATAATTTTTATATAAAAACTATTAGACAAATTAAAATTTTGAGAAATAATGAACTTGAATTAATGAATACTATGGATGTTGGTGAAGTACGCACCCGCATATGCGGAACCTCCGCATTGATTTGAACACCCGCAAATCAATACGGATGTTTATGCAAATGTCCCATAAAAGAAGAAATATTACTTTTCAGAAGTACTATATGATGCACCATTTCTTAAATTTAATTATTTTACTAATATTAATTGAAAATAGTAAAAATTACTTGTGTTATGTCTGGATTCTATAAAAGGCTTTTATATTTGTTACATAAAATTGATATTATGGCACTAAAATTTGTTTTGTCAAAATAGTTATTTATAAAACTAGGGCTATAAGGGTCACAAGGGTTCCTTAAAGCCACGAATGCTTTAAAACGAACCGTGGAGGAAATATCACCTTGCTCTTTCAATTGATACGTTATTTATTTAAATTGAAACAAACTTTAATATTGTGTTTGAAAAGGAAATTCGTTATGTGCAACTCTATTAAAACGTTATATTTAAATTGAAAAAATTTGTTTTGTTGTGAGATCGTCGTCAAACACAGTTGAGCCATACACATCGAAACTGACTTCGAAATAAATTTGATGGACTCGAATAAGCCCTAATCCTTTAAAGAATTCTTTAAAGCACTTGTGCTATAAAACGTCCTTGACAGAACAAACTTTAGTGTCATAATATCAATTTTATGCAACAAAACATCATAAATATTTTTATAGCAAAAATGCTATTTCTTTATTATTAAAGTATAACCTCCGTGAAAATAATTTATAAAACTTATATGGATGTCAGTTTCGTTCAGCATGGTTTAGAGAGCGATCTAAATTTTAAATTTGAATTTAAGAAAACGATTTATTTTAGATTTCGGTGTTAATTCATTTAAAAATAAATTAAATTTTGTATAAAACACGGTCGATGAGCATTATTAAAACACTCGCTACGTTCGTGGCTTTAATAATGCCTTATCGACATAGTTTTATAATAGAAATACACAAGGTTGTTTTAAGCCACAAGCGTAACAAGTGCCTTAAAGAAAGCCCGAGTGTTTAATAATACGTATCGACCGAGTTTTATACAAAATTTTATGTATTTTGAAATAAATTAACATTCGTTTTCTTAAAATCAAATTTGAAATTAGTTGTCTCCCTCACATTGTTTTTCTTTCCATTTCTAATTTCATGAATTTAAGATAAAGAAGCTATATTTTGTTTCTCTTACTCGCACGTTGATCTTTCAATTAATACGTTAAATTTAAACAATGTGTATCTCTTTTAAAATGTTATATTTAGATTTAAATAATCCGTTTTGTTCTGAAATCATCCACAGTTACAGTTAAACTATACACAATGAAAGTGATGTCCATATAAATTTGTTGGATTTCTTTTATGGAGATCACATTTTAATAATAAAGAATAAGCACTAGTGTTTTAAAGAATTCTTTACTATAAAAACGCCTTTGAAAGAACAAATTTTGGTGTCATAATATCAATTTTATGCGACAAAAATGCATAAATAACTATTTTTTTAGGAATTTACATGTTTTCTAACATCCGCGAATGTGAGAATATCGATTTCAGCACAGGGGTGTAGCCAATGTCGGTTTACCCTATTAAAAATCAACAACAAAAAACGAATGAATTATTATATATATAATTTTCCCACTACATTCCTGGACGGAACTTGGGGTAATCTCAACCTCAACCATCGGGTGTTAGACTTTTCATGACTCTTTATTTTCAGTGTATTAGTAGTCATAAATTTCGGTCTTGACTGTTTAACTGTACAATACGAACTAACTAGTTTGAAATCTAGAACCGAACTGACTTAAAACTAACTGAATATGAAATTAAATCACTGACCACGATTCCAAATGGACTTTGATTAAATTTAATCAGCTCTTAATTATTATTGATCTTTTTTATAAAAAAAATATGAGCTTTATCAAATTTAAAACAGTTTATTAAAAAGTACTTTTTTTTATTATTTTGTAGTGGCCAGACGACGAAGAAAAGAAGGAAGATTAAGAAGGCAGAGAACAACATTCAGTTCTGATCAGGTAAAAATTAAAAATTTAATTTGCTTTTTATAAAATTTTATATAAAACCCTTTTCTTTCAGACAATTAGGTTAGAAGTGGAATTTCTCAAAAATGAGTATATTTCGAGGAGTAGGAGGTTTGAGTTGGCGGAAAATCTCAAATTGTCGGAAACTCAGATAAAGGTACAAAAAAATATGATAATTACTAATTTGTAAAAGAAATCTAATGAAATATATCTTTCAGATTTGGTTCCAAAACCGTAGAGCAAAGGACAAAAGAATTGAAAAGGCGCAAATTGATCAGCATTATCGACAATTTATGGTGTCTGGATTTATGACGATCGATCCAGCAAATGGTTTCAGTCCATCGAAGCAAACCTACGAAAATTCAAAAATAGGGGAATTTCCTCTATCATATCCTAGGCCTTCACCTGATTTTTACAACACTTACCCAATTTAATTAGTTAGACCTGTCTAAAACTAAATTTCCTGCCTTTGGGTCACATTTTCTAGTCATTTTTCAGTTATTTATGGCTAACTAATCCCCTTTGAATTAATTAAGCAAACGATTATTACTAATTGATTAGCGTTTGTCTTTCAATTTACCACTGCCCCCAGTTCTCTCTCCTCTATTTATAAATGAACACAAAATATTGTAAAATGAACAAGGTGAAATGCCACGAACAAAGAGGACCCGATAATTTGAAAAGATAAGATTGGTCTAGTTCAAATTGTGATGATTATTGTTATTGAAATTATAATTAGGAGCGGAATGGGCAAGCACTTAAATGGACACGCAATCGTTTAGCCAATCGACGAAATAAGGAGGGTGGGCTGAATACAATGGAAAACAACTCGTAGGATAATATTGAAATTAATAGAAATCAAGAAATTGCTGCTGATTAAAATCAAGTCGAGCAAATATTGATTCACAATAAAGATATTCTTAGCCCATGAATGGATCTCTAATATATTATAGAATTGTACATTTTAATAAAGTAAATTCTCGATAATTCGAACCTCCAAAGGNCGGATAATATTGAAATTGATAGAAACCAAGAAATTGCTGCTGATTAAAATCAAGTCGAGCAAATATTGATTCACAATAAAGATATTCTTAGCAACGATGGATGGATCTCTAATATATTATAGAAATATACATTTTAATATTAGGATGATTCATAATAAAATAAACCTAAAATACACGCTCATATAAAATTTATGTAAAAATTCCGGTAAGTGTAATTGAGGTATAACTTTATTTGTTTAAGGTTTAGCTACCAGTTTTTAACCTCTGTATTCTTCATTTAGAAGAACGATTTTTTCACAAATTTTAAATTAAATCCTTGATTAAAAGTAGTTCTTTTTATGGTACTGTTATGTAATAATAAAAAAAACATAAATGTTTAACAATTAAATTTAAAAATAGTTGCATTTTTTTCATGAAAGTAAAATTGCTTATATGTAGAGTTTTTTTAAATTAATGTAAAATTCAGGTGCTGTTATTTCCTACCTTATGAATCAAATGATATTTAAAATTGATATTATGACATTCAAATTTGCACTGTCAAAGTTGTTATTATAGCACAAGTGCTTTAAAGAATTCTATAAAGCACTAATGTTTTTTTATTATTAAAATGTGACCTCCGTCAACGAAATTCATCAATTTATAAGATAATTCACTTTTATACTGGAGGTTTTACTGTTAAATATAAAGCCTGCGCCACCTAGAAGCACATGATAATTTCATACAAAAACTGACTATCTTTACCGTTTTTTACTGAGTCTTTTACCATCTTTTCGTTTTAATTGTAATGTGACTGGAAATTTGAAACCAATCAAAGTAACCAAAATTTCCCATTCATAGAATAGGCGATTTGTAAACATTTGTTTACAACAAAATGTTATCTTAAAAGGTCATTTGATTTTCAAATTGAAATTTTGTCCTAAAAATACGATTGAAACAGGGTGCTGAAGATGTGTCATCAATAAAATAATGGTAGTTATCAGATTTTATAGTGAACCATCTTTAAATTTTGAGTTTTACCAAAATTTTAATTTTAAGCCTTTTAAATTGGTATTGATTTCATGGACAAATATAATTTGAATTCCAATATTTTCAGCACAATTCCATTACTTTTAGCCATTTTTTTAAGAGGATTTAGTACTATTGTCAAATTTTGACGAACATCATCCAGCACTCTCAGATTACCGTTATGGATTTTTATATTTAAAAATTCTTTATTGATCGGTGCAATGAAATTAAAGTTTAACAAAATTGCAAACCCGTTACACTGGTTTATTTGAATTTATTTTTAATTAAGGAATGTTTTATCCTTTTATCGTATTACCCATTGAGCAACAAAACCAGGTATAGTGTGTGTAGAACAGAGAAAAATATGTCTTTATAAAAATTTAAATAATTTTTAAGATATTGTGTTAATTTATTTAAAAGAGCATAAAATTTTGTATAAAACGCGGTCGATAATCATTATTAAACATTAGGCGTGATGTGCTCTCACTACAGTTTATTTCGATGCAAATGCTGTAATAACCAATTTCACATGTGTATTAAAGGCTATTTTGTGTAATTTAAAAAATATTCCCGTTAATCAATAATTACTACTAAAAACATTGGCAACGATTTTTTTAACTTGTGGAACAACAACTCTCAACGAAATTTTCAAATTAAAATATTTAAATAATAAATTTGGTTATGACAACAATATTTAATTTCATTAAATTAGTGATAATTTTTGAAATATTAAAGTAAACCATTACAGAACCACTTTCTGTTAAAAAGAGGCTACTTTTCGATACGAAATTACACAAATATCTTGTACTTTTAAGCCATACAAGGTTTTAAAACCCTAAGCAAATATTGGAGGAGGTGCAAAAATTCACTTTATATTGAAATAGCGGCGCTAATAATAATTTTATAGGAATTTTTAAAAAAATGCCATTCAATTCAAAATAATTTTTTCTTTCCAGACACCTTACTTTGAAATAGTCCTTGATTATGAAAATTTAAGATTTCTGTCCTATTATTGATTAGTTTATAAGTGAATTTAATATGATTGTGTGATTAGCTGTCAATAATAATAACCTGGATTAATGGAAGTAGAGACAGTTGTACTGGAGCCTGGTGTTTTTACGCTAAAGTTGGTTTGGAGTGAGTCTGGGTTTAAACTTTATCGTAAAGAATACCTAAGGGCAACCCACTTTGGAATTTACCTAAAGTTTACACAAAAGACCTAATGATCTAATGATAAAATAGTTATTTGTGTTAGAATGGTGTAGAGTCAACTGACTTAACATCCTTGCAGCACAAATAACTAATGGAGTTAGATGAAATAGGAGTGTGTGTGTTCTGTTCTGATAATAAACTGTCTTCGTAAAGACAAAACAACCCGTCTTCTTCAACACGATTAAATCGGACAGAACGGTGGTAGCCCGTAGCCACATCAAGGCAACACTCCCATACTTGGTGACACGCGCCACACTTTTTATACATATTAGGTTTAAAAGAAAAACATTGATTTCGTTTATTAAGCAAGAAAATATAATTAAAGCTTCGACGTTATATAACATTAATTACTGTTCTTCTTCACTTTGCTACTTATCATTTTTCACGTCCGTTTCTTACAATTGGAATCGCAACGTGAAAGCTGGTTCTCCAACAACCCGACCATAGGCAACAAATCTCTACAACCCAGTGAAAAGCGAGGAGATTGACAAACAGACCAGAGAGGCATTTCACGATAGCAGAGCAAGCAAATTTCCCTGGAAAATACCAAACGGTGGAGGGTGGTTTAAAAAAGCTTTTCTTCGAAAAAATGAAAAAAATACAAACGGATAAAACGGTTCCTCTGATCTATTGGATCCTGTTTCGAATTGGTCAACTCACACACCATTAAGCAGAGACAACCGGAAGAAAACAACCACAAGTTTCATCAATTCACCAACCCCAAAATTACTGTGAAGATCTGTTCAACCAACGCAGTTAGTCAACATATTAATTACATGGCCAGATTTGCAATCTGCTTTAACCACTTCATTCGCCTCGTCGGAAAAGTGTTGAATTATTTTTCCTTCCCATAGTGAGTGCTGGAAAATCACAGTATATGATAATCAAATACAAATTTAATTGGTATATCTAAGATAAAAATATTCATTATATTGTCCTTAATGAACTATTTTGTGAGAAATTCGGCAAACAAAATATTTTATTAGAAAAATATAATAACCACTAAATTTTAAGGTTTTGAGTTTTATTGAAGATTAATTTGTATAACTTTGTTTGAAAGAATCAGTAAATTAAGTCTACTAACTGAAGCTTAATAATATTACTAACAAAATTTAGCATTAAAATACTAAAAAAAAAACCATTTATTCCCCAAAATTTTCGCCATAGTGCAACGTCGCATTTGAATGTGATCTAATTTATTTTCTCTTTTTTTATATTATTGATATTACAATGTTTTTGTATTTACATTTCATATTTTACATTATAAAGGAAGGAGAAAGGACTAGAGAGTTGGGGAAAAAGTTGGGTTACATACAACGAATAACAATCCTATTCCGAAAACACTACAAAGGTATTACAAAACTTGTCAATTAAAATAATTTACTCCAAATTATATTTTCCTGAAATAAGAGTTTCATCTTAATATATTCCTTATAAAGAAGCTTTACCTCTTTGAATTTTTTAAGGTATTATCATAACATTATTTATAAATTCAAACAAAACATGCGTACACCCTGTGACCTTTGCTGATAACAATTGCATGCTTTCAGGCGTTTGATTGATCTACATTACCGACAATTTACTCTATTGATCAAACACTTTGAAAATCCAACCAGAATCTCCTCTTCACCTGATTTTTACAACACTTACCCAATTTAATTAGCTTTCCCCTGTCAAGAAATAAATTTCCTGTTTTTGGGACACATTTTCTAGTCATTTTTCAGTTATTTATGACTAACTTATCCCCTTTGAATTAATTAAGCAAACGATTATTACTAATTGATTAGCGTTTGTCTTTCAATTTACCACTGCCCTCAGTCCTCTCTCCTCTATTTATAAATGAACACAAAATATTGTAAAATGAACAAGGTGAAATGCCACGAACAAAGAGGATCCGATAATTTGAAAAGATAAGATTGGTCTAGTTCAAATTGTGATGATTATTGTTATTGAAATTATAATTAGGAGCGGAATGGGCAAGCACTTAAATGGACACGCAATCGTTTAGCCAATCGACGAAATAAGGAGGGTGGGCTGAATACAATGGAAAACAACTCGTAGGATAATATTGAAATTAATAGAAATCAAGAAATTGCTGCTGATTAAAATCAAGTCGAGCAAATATTGATTCACAATAAAGATATTCTTAGCCCATGAATGGATCTCTAATATATTATAGAATTGTACATTTTAATAAAGTAAATTCTCGATAATTCGAACCTCCAAAGGATCCTTAAAATATTTCGATTTATCAAGTATTTCCATTGGTGCTGCTCAATAACTTTTTCTGAGAGAAAAAGTACCTGAAATTCTGCAACAACAAATTTGCTACTTCGAATTGTCGAGTGTTTTACGCCGATGATATCGTTACAGAGAACACCAAATTCTATGTATTTAGTTCAAATTTCAAGGGAGGCGTAGGCTCGAAACGAAAGAAATCGTTCGAAAAAGGGACAGACCAGAATGAGCTAACCAAAAGTCATTTCGAATTTTGGTTAGACCCATGATCCTGGTGCAAGTTTTGTCACGTTGTATTCACTCTTAAAAAGGAAAGGTAAAAACTTATAATACACCAAACTTTTTTTCGTCTGAAACTCTGGATATTCGGACGATTTGATGCATGGTCAGTCTGCTTTTCACCTCTCCCTCTAGATAAAGATCGTTAGGATCGTGAGTTTTTAATGAGGGGTTTAATCTTTTTTAATTTTTTGGATCAAGCGCTCGTGATTGACAAAACCAGACTCGATGCAGTGTACTGATGCAGAAATAAAATAATATCTTTAATTTATGGGCGTCGAATCCTTAGCAGAACAACTAAGATATCTACCGTCCGCGTTTTTTTACGCAAGTGAAAAATGGTCAACACCAAAATCTGACAAAGAAACACTCGGCGTATTTGAGCGGAAAATTTTACGTTGTATCAGCTGAGGAACATGGAATATGGTGTAGAAAATACAGCAATGAGTTGTATAGCCTATAAAAATATCCGGACGTCATCATTGAATTAAAAGTCAACAAGCTCAGATACACAGGCCATATTATTTAAGAGAACAAGTGATTTAATCTACCCCTCGAGAAATGCGCCGGTCCCGGTCAAGAAAGATGTGGATGACGATGCGAAGGCATGGATTTGAATGGCTGGTAGAGCAAGGACAGCGCCGATTGAAAAAGGCTCGATTTGAGCTGTAACGCCACAGAAGAAAATCTTTAACAATTTAATTTAATAATGAATGCATTCTATATAGTGAAAAATAAGAGCCGGAATTTAGATTTTTAAAAATGGAATTGTATTTTAAACATAACCCCTGGTATTTACTAAAACCACACGGTTATTCGAACTCATCGGCGAAAAACGCTCGACAATTCAAAGTCGCAAATTTGAAGCATTTCAGACACCTTTCCTCTTAGAAAAAGTTATTGAGCAGCAGCAATGGAACCACTTGATAATTCGAAATAATTTAAGGGTTCCTTTGCGGTTCGAATTATCGAGAGACGACTGTATTTGCAACCACTTTTAAGGTAAAAAAAATTCAACATTTGAGTACTTAATAACTAATAATTACATTAATATTATTTTTAAATTTATGATTTTAAAACAGATAAAAATAGAATAAAATATCCGGGGAAATTTATTGCATTTCATCTGAAAAATATAAATATAATCTAGATAAAAAAATATAAATATCTCCCATTACACTCCAGGACCCCGCTCCACTAAGTTCACGAACAATGTTCAGTTTTGCCTTGGCGAAGATTCCAATTGGATATGGTAACGGCTTTCATTAACAACGTCGCTATATTTGAAGTTTCATTTTTTTCCAAAAAATAATTAGATAGATTGTGTTAATTTTAAGTTATATTTCAAGGTTTTTAAATTAAAATACCCATTGAAAGGAAGTAGTGTTTAGAAGTAAATTAGTGTTGCGCAGAAGAAAAACAAAATTGTGGAAATTTAAATTATTGAAAAATGTTTCAGTTTCATGTAAATTACTTAAAAAATAAAGATATTGATTTATAGAAATTGAAAATAATTGTATTTATCATATTGATGTGTTATTTTGATCTAAAATTTAATTTTCTGGTGACAAAAAGTGTTTTAAAATTTGGTTCGTTGGATTCATTCATATTTCACCTCATATTTAAATAAATCTTTTCCAAGTGAAAATAATAAGAATGTGTTCTAACTATATCCATTCTTCGTTTGTATTACCAAAAGTAAAGTTAATATAGCGTTAAAATAAAAATATCTTCGAAAAACCCCGAAATATGAGTTGATTCCGCTGGTTGGAGGGAGAGAATGAATTGCAATGTATTATATGTTTTTATTGTAGACTCCGTTCGCTATTCACTGCGAACTTAGAGAAACGGCCCACAGTAAGGAACATGGGGTGGTCTCAACCAAAGGGTGTTAAACTTTCCATAGCTATTTATTTTCCGTGTATTAATCAATTAATGGCACCTAGACCGGTTGAAAAGATCCAGCCAGTCCTAACCGCCCAGGGACAAGAGTGTAACCACTTCGGCTATGTGGCGAGCAATATAATCTAGATAAAATTCTCTTAATTATAAACTTACCTTTACATCTCAAAATGAAATAAAACCAGCATTTACGTTAATAATTTTATTTGAAAAATAATAAATAAAACAAACAAAATTTGTACAATTATAGAAATTATCTGAAATGAAGCAGTTTATGATTATTGATCACTTACCTTGGACGAATGAATTTTGTTGTGATTATAGTGGAAAATCGACAATAGTCAATTAAATGGATCCTAGACAATTTTGCCTGTATATCCTCTTCCATCATAAAGATCTCTCTCTTTTATCTACTTTTACTAATTCAATACACTAACATAATTTCAGAAATTTATTTATTCTCATAAACTGACTTTACCAAATTAAAATTCGCTCTCTGCTTTACTCATCTTCTCTATATTGTTTCCATAAAATATAGACAAATACATAAATTAAGGTTTGCTTATTATACCAAAGTAAATTAATTTTATCTTGCTCTAGACAGAGATTATCAGTGAATTTCAAGTGTTAAATGATATACCTCACAAACACATATAAGTTTATAAAATGTTGGATGATTTTGAATAGCAGAGGAATAACCATCTAGATCTTCTACATTCCACTAAACTACTACCATTTAGCTTTATTTTCTTCTAGTGCAATCGAAAATCATCTACATTTTCTATACATTTCTTATTCTTCTTGTCATTTTTACATGAATTTATCTCCTCTTATTTTTTTTTCTCTTCTTCTTGTACATTATTGTGATTTTACAGTTAAAATATATATAATATTATATACTAATCTTGAATTAAAATCATGTCCAAGTCAGAGACTAATAAAATCCCTCGACAAGAACTATTCCTTTTAATTCTTTGTTGCATGGAGTTTACATCTGGTCGATTAAATGGGCATCTTAAAACCACACCTCGCATAACGAGGAGACTAATAAACTACCTTATGTTCTATTGAAATAAAATTATGAACCTTACAATCTACAATTATTTGCGGAATATTACAATTAAATAGAATATAATAATCAGAAAATCTCTTTACTACCACAAGCGCGAATAGTGTTTGTGGTGGGTTGGACTACTACATTTCAAAATTCCTTTGAAAGCTTCTCCCTCTCTCTCTTTTTCTCCTTCCTTCACCGGTATTCTAGGCAGATGATATTATTTTCTGTTAAAACACACAAACTAATGGATGAATGCCTGTAGATGTAAAGATAGTCCTTGCTTAATTTCTCTCTCACTGTCTGTCTGTCTTCTCTCTCAACTATAGCTGATCTTTTCTGTATAGCTGTGTCCTGGTAAATGGCGCCTTTCTCTCATTTTCTCATCTTCTTGTCTCTTATCTGTCTGTCATTCTTTCTCTTTTCTTTCTGACCAAAGAAACTGATCGCCTACAGACAACACGCGCGATTCATTAAGCTTGAGCTGGCCCTCTCCACCATTCTTTAACTGCTGATTGATTACTTTTCTGTTAGATACTCTTGCTTTCTGTCTGAATTGTGAATTTAAACTCTCTTTCTCTCTTCTCATCTGTCTGTCTGTCTGATAGTTTTTTGTATCTGTTTCTCTGTCACACTGCCTAAAATCCTTTGCGATCGATAAACTTTCTTTTCTTTCTTTCTTTTTTAATACCTAAAGCAATAGATAATGGAAAATTAAAACACATTAGTCTTACCAATTGAACTAAGTACAACTACCAAGAAAATTAAAAATACATATTTTCAAATTTGCCAAGAGCGAAATTAAAAGCATAAAACCATATTGATACATCTAATAATAAGTAATATGGGGTAGTAAAAGCTCGCTTTCCACTGAAATTCCTGTCATAAGATCCTTCTTCTTCTTTTCTAACCTCCTTCTGTATTTTTCTTCCTCCTTTTCTTCTCTTCTTTCTTTATATTTGATCTCTATCTCATGACCATCGTCTCATTGAAAATTGAACCCACACAACCAACACAAAACTCAATTCAACACATCAACACGAACATCAAACTAGATACACATATGAATATAGTGTTTTAAAAGAAACGGAGATAGACAAAATATAAAAATACAAATAAAGGAAATGAAAGTACTTACATTTAATAGCGTCTGTTGCCGCCACCACCTCCACCCATTCCCATGTTGCTACTCATGTAGCCGGAATTGTTGCCGTAGCCCTGATTCATATTACTGCCACCTGAAATTAAGAAAGAAAATCATTTAAATATATTCCATCAAATTTTCCAACATGTTTCATACAAAACTTTATGCATTTTTGAAATTTTTTATCATTTTTTTAAAAGAAAAGAAAACACCAAATATGCATAAAATAAATACATCTGTCGCTTTAGACTATGCCATCACTTCTGCATAAGAGCAGAGCAACAAAAGATTCATCCAAGCTTAGATTTTAATTTTACAGCTCTAAACGCCATTTGGTACATAAAAAGGTATTCAAATGGAGCTGGAACTGTGTACAGTTTTTGTGCATTTCTCAAAATTGATGATTTTATAATATTACTACAATAGTCTTCCTTTTTATATTTTGTCGCTTTAGACTATGACATCGCTTCCACATGAGCAGAGCAACAGAGAATTCATCCAAGCATTATTTTAATTTTACAGTTCAGAACGCCATTTAGAAACATTGAAAGGTATTCTAATGGAGCTGGAACTGTGAAGGGTTTCTTTCATATTTATCAATAACCTATTATACTATTAAATAACTATTACAACAGACAATACTTTACATATTCTACATAGTTGCAACTTCCTTTAAAATCATTTTATAGTAAAAATCTATTTGATAAAATCCTAATAATTTGTATAATTTAAAGAAGCGGCTCTTACCAGTGAATCGGACACTCGGCGGCCGGACTTTGGATCAACATTATGCCTATTATGATAGCCTATAGATGGATGACAGAAACGATTGGATTTTGTTAAAAATATAACATACAAATTGTGGAAAAGATTTTCCTAATCAAATTTTGATCTACACCATATCCCAGTATTTAGTTAATACAAAATCTTAAACTTGAACTCCTAATTGATGAATTTTTCTTTTTTTCATTTAATAAAGTTTATATATGATTTATAATATATTTCTCATAAATCAAACGATATTACTTTGGTTGAAGATGGTATATTAAAAACAAAACCATATTAGCAATCACTGATCTAACGAAATCCAGAAAATATTATCTATTAACCAATGAACTAAGGTTGATATTATAGGCGTACAAATAAGTTTCTATTGGTGTGGGTAATGTTAACAGCCCCTAACAATTTAAATCTTGATTGTTCATTGATAGTTTAAAGAGGGCATCAACACAGACGTTATTTTTTTCCTATTTCACTCCTTCCAGTTTCGCTTTCCTATCTTGTAAGTTCTTTTCGAACCAAACCGGGGCAAGAAAATGCTTCACGTGAATAATTGTATGAAGGTCATTTTCTTCGCGACCCACTTTTAAAAATTAACAAGAATTCGTTAGCGAAGGCTTTTCGAACAACAGCTGGTCTCTGGTGGGCATACTGTACCTAAGCAAACAGTTTTTTTTTAAAATTTTAGAGTGGTTGGTATTTTGGGTCGGGTGGTTAATAACATTCTGGGATCAATATTTGTTTAAAATAAATTTGACATAAAAATAATACCCAGGGGCCTCAATTGTCGAAATACCAGCCTGGATATAGAGCATAGAAACAAAGAGATAAACCGGATATTTCTAATACTAGTACTTTGCTGTTGTTCATTGAACGAATACAGATGCAAGTGTGAAAGAGATGAAATTCGTTATTCTTCTTGGAACTAATCTCATCATAACAAATAATGATTCTTAAAATTATGATATTCAATTATCAATTTTGAAAGATTGGCAAATGAATAGATATGGCATTTGTTAGCTTAGATTACGTAAAACCAATTGGTTATACCTAGACCGATAACGATTGTTGAATCGTAGAAGAAGAGTGATGATTTTTTACTTGGAAGGAGCGCCGAAAAAGAGTGAAAAATTTAGATTTTGAAGTATTGGTCGATGAAGTTGAGTGATAATCGCAAAACCACTTGACGTCGCTCAGAAACCATTTTTAATCATTGGAATCCAATGGAAACGATCCGAAAGTGGACTTCCGTAAACATAATGAAATCATGTGACCATTTAAGGACTTGTAGCTAAACCGTGAATTACCAGAAAGATGGGGAAGAGTAGCTATCGATGGATAAAACTTTGAAAATAAAATTTCTGACCAGTTTTCCCAAATTATACATTGATTTTTTACAGAAAAACGCGAGACTTATTTATACACCTAATATAATATGTAGCAAAAGTAAAGACTGTGCTTGTGGTATTTACTTGGGATAGATTAGTGAACAAAAACAAAAAAATCATATCTAAAGATTGGGATTGGATCCCTATATTCAGGTAACAATTCTTAAGAGAACATTCGAAAGTATTCTTATTGACTTTCAAGAAGAGTGAAAACGAAGACCTACTTAAAGGCTAAGATTGTTGAGAACAAGTGGAAAAATAACGAAGAAAACGTTGAATTAAATAATTATATAAGACACATTCTAAGAAATATTCATAAACTTGTCGATATTTATCAATTTTGAGGTTAGCGTGCTTAATATTCAGTTTCAAAAAATGTGGCCAGAGTGCGAGTTGAGCTACGTCTTTACAAGTCGCTCAACTTAGCGATAACTCCTGCCATTTTAATTTCACAGTCATATTTATCAACGTTGATATGCAATCTTCTCAACTCTGAAGCAAGTGACTGTGTAGAAACTGTTAATTGAGAATTTAGAATCTCGTAACTCACCTCCCAAGTTCTTGTTGTAGCCGCCGCCGCCACCACCGCCGCCTCCTCCCATGTTATTTCCTCCATAGGGAGCGGGCCTCTGGTTCTGATAGTTGTTGGATCGGGCTGGTCCTCCTCCGTAACTCTGCTGATAATTGCAACCAAAGTCACTATTTCCTCCCCAGTTTCCGGTTCCTCCTCCCGAGTTCGAGTTGTATCCACCGGATGAGTTCCAGCTGCCACCGCCTCCCTGGCTGGGTCCATTGTCCCATGGGTTCATCTGATTATTCCAGTTGCTGTTGCCGCCGCCGCCACCACCTCGTCCAAAGTCGCCACTGCCCGAGTAACTGTTGCCATTGTTCCAGTTGTCGTTTCCGCCCATATTCCTGTTCCAATTGCCACCACCTTGGCCTCCCATTCTGCCGCCACCGCCCATATTTCCTCCCCTCATACTACCCGGGCCTCCCATTCCACCGCGAGGACCCCCACCGCCGCCTCCCTGGCTCCGGTCCATCTCCTGCTTGCTCAGCGCCTTCTTCACGTCGAGCAATCGGTTCAGAATGGTGTGCGTTTTCTGCAGCACCACTTTATCAACCGGATCGTAGTCATCAAACTCGACAAAGGCGAATCCACGCTTCTTTCCCGAATCCTTGTCCGTTACAATGTTAACCGACACAACATTTCCGAATTTGGTGAAATACTCGCGTAAATTGTCCTCCTCGTGCTCATTCTTCAATCCGCCGACAAAGAGTTTCTTCACCGTGGCGCCAGCGTCCGGCCGGTTGATGTCCTGCCGAGGTACGGCCCTCTTAGGCTCAACAACGCGGCCGTCCACCTTATGGGGACGCGCCTTTTGAGCGTCGTCCACCATGTACGCCCTCGAGTACGTGATGAAGCCGAAGCCGCGAGAACGCTTGGTTTTAGGGTCCTTCATCACTACCACGTCGACCACCTTGCCCCATTGCTCAAAGTGCGACTTCAAGGAGTCGTCCGTGGTGCGGTAGTCCAAACCTCCAATAAACAACTTCCTCAAATGCTCCAGCTCGCGAACGTCCTGCAATTATTTTAAAGAGAAAGTGATTTAAAAGCTAATATAAGTAAAATATTATTTCATTTATAATTAAAGGGGAATCAAACCCATATGACGGGAAAATTAGATCAATAAGTGTCAAGGCAAAATCGTTTCGCGATGAAACTGAGTGAGATAATAAATTTAATTTATTTTTAGCCAAGTTATTTTGAACTGTGCTTTGAATTTTATTTAACTCATTATATATTTACTAATATTAAAAATAACTAAAATGATCCATTTTCTGCTTAAAGTTCAAAATCAATCGAGTGGTAATTAAAAATTATTGTCTTGGAGTATTTGTTGAGATATTAACCCTATTTATTAAGACGCAATTTCCTTGATAGTTATTAAAAAGTTCTAAAATTTCACATTTTGAAAATCGTTATCTAACAAACTCTCTCCTAAAATAGAAAGCATTTAAAATACCGAACAACACACGCGCTACTTTATCGATGAAACATAAAATTGAGCGTCAGTCACCACGCGGTAACAAAATAAAAGTAAAAATGGCGGATCCGGCTTTTTTTCTTCGCGATTATTATTGCTGGTGATGACGCGGCTGAAAATTTTCTTTTTCGCGAATATCTTTGTAAATACCCAAAATTACGCCTTCAAAACACCGCCAAAATGTTCTTCGATGTTTTTTGCAACGAACTCACCTCCTCATTGTCCCACTCCTCGTCGTGGTGGCCATTGCCCGAATTTCCGTTCTGACTGTTGTTCATATCTCGCTCGTCGTTGCTACTGGACATAATACGCCGGAAATCACAGAAACACACTTAATTCCTTTCTGATTAACCTTTTTAATCACTTTTAAGGGGCTTTTTTGCTTTTTTTAAGTTTTTCAAGAGGAACGACGACGCGACTTTAGTCCACCACAACTTTTTGAGAAAGAAGAAAAATTTTTTTTTTCAGAAAATAACAACAACAAATCCACTAACAAGTTCGTTTTTTCAAAATTAGAAGATTTAACAGTAATGAAATCCAAAATATAAAATTTTCATTCTTTTTTCTCTTTTCTATCATTTTGGAACAGAAATGCCTAATTCGTTGGATAGGGAAAATGTTTTTGTAGATTATTTTTAACTTTTGTAACAATTTAATATAAATTTAACAGTTTTAGTAGTTACCAACTTAAACATAACCACAACTTGGTTTGGCAGATAAAGATTGCAGCTAATGGAAAAAATTACAATTTCCACAAAACAAAGTCTTTGATGTATCATTCGGTCTTCTAAACCAGTGGTCTGGTACTCTTTAGTCCAGGGAATTTTGAGAAAGGTAAATTCGTACATCTTTAATTGCTATTGTGAGGTTAGGGATTTATTTTATACAAAATTAAACAAAAAGGTATAATAGTATGTGTGGTAGAAACGTCATTGACGCCGCTGTCAATTCTTTGTTTTGATTTTGTCCGAACTGAATCTCTCAAGTAAACTAAGTTATAATTTTGCCAAAAAAGACTTTTAAAGTGACTAACAACGATCAATAACAAAATAAGACTTAAGTGTTTGGTTCTAATGTGATGAATATTCATTATTTTAGGTGAAAAGGCGGAAATAAGTGCAAAACTTCTTTCACACAATTTGGTCCAAAAAGTATTAAAATTTTAAAGAAATAGTGCTAAATTTGATACAATATAGAATCTAGATAACAATATACATGTGGTAATCGTTTCAAGTCAAATTGGTGTCTAATTCTTTAAAAAAATATTAGATATTTCAGCCATTAGTCAAGACGACTTTTACATAAAAATAGTGAGTAAAATGTGTGTTTATTGATCAATTGTAACTAATTTAACACTCATTACAGCTCTTTCAACTACATCCAGGTCTGGAAAAGAGACTTTGGGCGTAATATGTAAGAATTTAGCCCTAAAAAACCACAAAACTGATGGATTGATGTTGTCTTCTGATTTTGTAAACAAATTCCCGTTTGTGGTAATGTGACGATCTGTTTGAGAAGTATTTTCATCTTAAAACCCAAATCCAGGCTTGGACGTAGTAGTTGAGAGAGCTGTAATGAGTGTTAAATTAGTTACATTTGATCAATGATGTATGTTAGTATGGGATTGAAATATTCAAATTAAAACTGTGTTTTTGTTTACATTTTGTGTTTTAGCGTTTTAATTAAAAAAGGCTGCTAAAATCCTGCGTAGCTGCTCAAGAAAGATGGCCAAAAAAACAATTGAATGGGATCATGAGATGACCCTGAGATTGATTGATTTATATAAGACAAAGGAATGCTTCCGGCGACAGTCAAAGAACTACTATTTTAAAACTAAAAGACATGCAGCCTACATGGATATCAGTGAAGTTATGGGTATTTCTACGGAGCAACTGAAATTAAGGATGGCGAGCTTAAAACAGCATTATTTCAAAGAAAAAAGGGCAATTGCAAGTAAACGTAAAACAAAGTCTAAGTGGTACGCGTTCAACAATTTACAGTTCTTGGATGATGTCCATGAGGTAAGGGCTTAAAGAATTTTATAATTTCTGTCTTTAAGCTGGCACTGACATTCTCCAAATATTATTTCTAGATTCTAGAAGAGGACAAGAATCCGGCTTTGTCTTTGAAAATAATCGATCTATACAAGGCAAATGAATGCTTGTGGCGACCGTCTCAACAACCCAATATTAAAGCTAAAAGAGCAGCCTGGAATGAAATAAGCAAAGTTCTTAATCTTCCTGTAAAAGAATTGAAATCAGAAATTTCGAGTCTTAAAGAATCGTATTTGAAAGAAAAGCAAGAAATTGAAAGTAAACGTAAAACGGAATCAACATGGTACGCATTCGACAGTTTACAATTCTTGGATGAAGTTAAAGAGGTAAGGGCTTAAAGAACTTCAGAATTTCTGTCTTTAAGCTGGCACTGACATTCTCCAAATATTCTTTCTAGATGGAAGTGGAGTGGAATGCTACTTTATCTTTAAAATTAGTCGATTTGTACAGGACAAAAGAATGTTTTCGGCCAAGGTCAAAGGAATGCCTCCGGCGACAGCCAAAGAAATACAATTCTAGAGCTAAAAAGGAAGCAGCCTGGAAGGAGATCAGTGAAGTTATGGGTATTTCTACGGAGCAACTGAAATCAAGGATAGTTTACTTAAAACAGAATTATTCTTTAGAAAAATTTGCAATTAAAAATAAACTTAAAACAGAGTCAAATTGGTACGCTTTCAACAGTTTTCAATCCTTCTACGAAAGACAAGAGGTGGTGGTAAGGGTTTAAAGAATTTTATAATTTCTCTCTTTAAATATTCATTGGCTGTAACATTTTTTAAATATTATTTCTAGATTGAAGAGGAGAAGCGGAACCCTGCGTTTATTTTGAAATTAATCAATTTATACATGGAACATGAATGCTTGTGGCGATATTCGCGATGTAAAAGCCAATCTTCAGAAAGAGCTGCAGCCTGGAATGAAATAAGCAATGTTCTTAATGTTCCTGAAAAGGAATTGAAAACGGAAATTAGGGCCCTAAAAAAATCCTATTTGGAAGAAAAGCAAGAAATTGAAAGTAAACGTAAAACAGAATCAACATGGTTTGCATTCGACAGTCTATCGTTCCTAGATGGATTTTTAAGTAAACCGGTATATCAACTTTAAAATAATATGTCCTCTAATGTTATATTAATTAATAAATACTCCACAGTTATCTGCTCGGATTGATGTTGACTGGAATTCCTTGTTAACCCTGAAATTTATCGATTTATACAAGGAAAGGAAATGCTTATGGCATCCGGTTATGAGAAATCAATCAAAACAAGAAGAAGCGTGGAACGAAATAAGTACAATAATGGGTATTTCTGTTGAACAACTGAAATTAAAAATGCGTAGTATTAAAAACTTATATTTAAAAGAAAAAATTAAAATTAAAAATAACCGAAAAAAATCAAAATGGTATGCTTTCGATAGCGTATCGTTCCTGGACAAGGACCGACAACAAGAGGTAAAAATATACCATAATTAATTTGATATTTTAATTCGTAATTTTTTATTGTTTTAGTCGGAATCAGAAGAAGCAGAACCAAGCACTAGTTTAAGGGTTATAAAAGGGTGCGATTCGACTGATAATACGAATGATGTTGAGGAAACTGTGATCAAGGAGGAATATCCGGAAATTCCTGTGGAGAATGTGAAAGAAGAACCCAGTCTAGACGATTCTTCTCACATTGAACAGAATTTAGACACAGAAAATACTTCCCCAAAGAAAAATTTAAACGAATTATTGTCCATTGGAAATCGATGGGACAAAAAATCAACCCTTAGATTTCTTGAATTAATGAGTCAGAGAAAACGTAGGTTGCGTAGTACAAATTATATTGAAAAGAAAAAGGCATGGCAGGAAATGAGCGATGTTTTAGGACTTTCAATAAAAGAATTAAGAGCAAAAAGACAGTCTTGCTATGCACTATACAGAAATGAACAAAGGTTATTAGAACGAAAATTGAGAATACGTCCAAAATGGTATGGATTCAAACTGATGTCTTCTTACTATAAAAACGATTGTAACAAAGTGAGTTCAACTGTTTTTTTTTATTGAATTCTTATAATGTATATAAAATTTTGTAATATCGTATCATATTGTAGATGAATTGCGAAAAGGAAGATCAATTTCGTGATGACCAGTCGTTTCAGAACTTTGGTAATGGTAAGTCATAGTATTTCGATTATAATTGTTAATTAGTAAACGTCCCTTCGATATAATAATTATTAAACACTTCATACTAATGGATTTAATACAAAATGTGTATTACAATGATCACTTATTTGGCAACACTGGGGATGCAATAAGTCGGGGAATAAAAGTGCGCATTTGTGTTTTAATAATTTTTAAACCCAAAACATCTGCAACCCTTATTAAAAATGTATATTTAAGGACACGGAAGTGAAGTGTGTGTAGCATTTGAAATGTGTTCTGTCTGTAAATACCTGGATCACTATAATGAAACCAATCCCAAAATTGTTGGTGTATGGAATAATATAGATCTTTTCTAAATTAATTTATTTATCGTTGATTAAATTACAATAGTTATTTGTGCTACAAGGGCGTAAAGTCAACTGTTTTTTAACGAGTGTGAAACATTCGAGCCGAAAGCGAGTGTTTCATCGTTTCCGAGTTAAAACCAGGACTTAAACCCGAGCAGGACAAACGTTTTTTGCACTCCACTCATGTACTGAAATTTTTACAATTCAACATTAAATTTCATTATTTACAAGGAAAATTAAAACATTGACATGTTTCAAGCACAATCTTAACTTGTAAAGTGAACGTTTATGGTTGAAATTCCTCTTAACTACTTGGTCATAAGGCAAATGCTTATTTTGTTGTGACATGGAACATTTGTTTGCTTTAATTTATACAAAAAATACTATTTAAAGCAATATAAGCCTATTTCTATAATTTACTTACATGACAGCTAAGTCGGTTTATCTCTGATATTTACGTATTGTACCAAAAATCGAACAAAAATAACCAAATTATATGCAGATGGCTGTTGAAACGGTAAATTTTAAAACAG
>JXOV01001572.1:33021-45497 GCA_001014945.1 Clogmia albipunctata
AGGCACGGTCCTATGGCATAGCCGAGACCAATATCTGGTGTAGTTAAAGGGCAGCAATGGCGACCACATTTTGACTTTGAAACTAATTTGTTGGATAGTTTATGACATTTTTTTCACTACTAAAATAATAGTTCAAAATTGCCACTGAGTGCCATAAAGTGAAACATTACGAAACTCAAATGGATATCGAAAAGCGTATGTTTTGACACGGGAGTGCAAAAACTTTTTTATACTGTTTGTAATATATAAATTATTATATATTTTAGAGGATGACCAAACATGGGAAGAGGATACGATTTGCTCTTCTGATAATGGTAAGTGTTAATAAATAATTTAATTATCTTAAATATAATTAATATTGTTTTAGAGGGTGAACAATCATGTGAAGAAGACTCCCCTCGGCCTATTTTAAGTATTGGTAAGTATTATTAAATATGTTTATGAATTGATAGTCTATATGAATACTTTAGACACATAAATAACCAATAAAAAACAAGAATTTAATTTTGTATTTGTCCTTAATAAAATATTATATTATTTCAGATGTTGACCAATTCCATGAAGAAGGTTCGATTCGACCCGTTAATAATGGTGAGTATTAAATTATTAAGAATTGAGATATATGTCCATGTGTTTCATTAATTAAATTTAGAGATAATTTAAAAATAGAAGATTTACAACATTTTCAATGATTTTGTGTTTATCATCTTTAACATTAATAACATCTTATTCTAAATGATAAGTAAAAGATTCACTGCAATAGTATGTTTCTATTATTTTTCAGCGAAAATAATGAATGTTTGTCGGTCTTGTCTTTCGGATATGGACTCTCTCATTGATATGAACTCCACAATTGCCGATGGGGAAATAACCCTTGATAAAGTATTTAACCAATTGACTGGCGTTGGAATAGTGAAAGGAATTTCCTCGAAAATTTGTTTGGATTGCAAGAATCAATTGGAAGGATTCGTGAAATTTAGAAAACGAGCTCAATCCTCGCAAGAAACTTTAATCGGTTGGTCTAATGAGCTACAAAGTGTTGTAGCAATTAAAGAAGAACATGATACAGAATCAATAATTGAGAAATATTCAATAGATTATCACTTGAATCCAGTAGTTTCCATTGAAAGATTGAATGATCCATTTCTCACAAATTATAAACAAGAGTCTGAAAAAAGTAGTTCAATAGATGAAGCTAACAGTAGTACGGAAGAAAACCAGACCGAGATAAAATACATAGAAAACACTCCAAGTTCAAGTGATTGCTTTGGAAAACCGATAATTGAAAACCAAATTGCAAATGACTCGACAATTGTTGAAAAAGACAATATTGGTGAAGGTCAATGCGATAATATGGAATGGGAGGATGTGGAAAGTACTTCTGAACAAGAAGATCTTCCCCCAATTAATTACCCAAATCATTGGCTCGAAGCTCTTAAGGAAAGTCCAATCATATTTCCATGTGCGAGTTGTAACATTGTCTTCAAAAATTCTGAATTATTAGAAAAGCACAACTGCTTCATACAAGGGTTGTGCCCCATTTGTGGAAAATATGTACTACACATGGAAGATCACATGTATTCTCATGGCGACGAGAGATTATTTAAATGCCATTTATGTGAAAAGAGCTACAAACAGATGTCGTCTTTGGGAGTTCATGTCCGTACTCACGAAGAGAAGAAGATACAATGCCCAGACTGTGATATGAAATTCCATAGAAAAATTAATTTACGAATGCATCAGAAATATCATAAAAGTAAGTTTCCCAATAAATAGTCCATTGTGCATGATAATTATTTTTATTGATTTCAGATGTTCGTGATTATGAATGTACGCAATGTAATAGAAGATTTGTTCGATTAAACCAAAGAACTCAACACATAAAAGAGCGGCATCAAGGCATTCGGTATAGTTGTACCTTTTGTCCAAAGGATTTTGGTAGTCGACGAAATCTAATAAGACATCTCAGAATCCACACAAAGGAGACACCCTACAATTGCTGTGAATGCTCAAAAGCTTTTGGCGCGCTGGAATAGTAAGTAAAATTGGTCCATAAGAAAGGTTGAAAAATAATTAATTAAATTTTTGCAGCTTAAAATATCACGCTCGGACAAGACATCCTGATAAGTATTCGACAGTTTGCAATCCAGACAATTATAAAACGAAAAAAGATAACAATCCAATAATAAACAAAACATAATTAATATATTTAAAATATGAAAATCGGAAATATGGTGGTTGATGAATGCCTTAAAGGAAATACTTATCCTCAGTATTATTTGAAAAATAAAGTGATCTATTAGTTTCAACTACCCGATATCATCTCTGACGTTTGTAAAATCTGTTGCTTCAATATTTACAAACCATTTTTATCATATCTTTCCATATAAAAGTGCAAAATTAAATATTTCTAATAAAATTATCTCAATCGAGAAAAAAAAAGTATTTTTTCAAAGTTTTGCCTTCAAATT
Source organism: Clogmia albipunctata (assembly GCA_001014945.1). Taxonomy (NCBI): domain Eukaryota; kingdom Metazoa; phylum Arthropoda; class Insecta; order Diptera; family Psychodidae; genus Clogmia; species Clogmia albipunctata. Next base: position 35,493 of record JXOV01001572.1, read on the forward strand.
TGAGTGCAGCTGTGCAGTTGTATATTGAACTACAATATAATCCCGCTTATCCGAGGTACCCGACTCCTGTGCGGGTTCCGTAATATTCGATGTGTACGCTGGGATGATACGGATAGAGCAGCTTTTATAGATACCTGAACTTGCCCCAGCACCTTTTTTTCTTTCTTTTTCATCCCAACGGGAGGATATAGGGCACTTTCAAAGCAAGCTCAGTCTGTGTTTCGTTAATCACTGTTAATTGGAATGAGTGATTACCTCATTGCCAATTGACCAATATTATTTCACATCGAAAACTGGTTTTATGTACTATTTTTCTATGAGATGGTTCGTACTATTCCCTTCCACAATTAACTAGTTCATTCAATGGATATTAAACCTCGATAGGATAGGAAAGTTTTGAAATTGGATATATGGAATTTGGATAGAAATTTCTTCAACTACAAAATTGTAAACGGATTAATAAAGAAAGAAAGAAAAAGATGATTATTAGGAAAGCGTAGCCTATTAACTATGATCGCGATTCGAATGCTGTTATTGTAAAAGAAAAATCATCATTTGATCTTTATAAAGTCTAACGCTTAACTGCAATGTTGAACGATTTAAGCTATTATAACCTGTTTTTCAAATGCTCGCTTTCAAAATGGGTTAGAACAAAACTACCTATTCGATTTGATGACAATAATGGTCTACAAGAATGTTCTTAATAAATAAATGTTACTTTTGTTATAACAGCGCTATTCGGCTCTAAACGATCCTCCCTTATACTTGCAATGAAACAATTGACTACAACCAAAAATTCAAAATATTAAGAGCGAACATAAATGGAATACATAGCATTGCTAATATGATTTATTAGTAGTTAATTCAAATAAATGGAAAAATATTTTTCGGTTTTTCTCTCTATTTTACGAATATTTCAAATTTTTTAACATATTGCCTCCAAATTTTAATAAGTGCAGTTGTATATTAAACTACATATTTTAATAGCACGAAACAGTAAATTTTAAAAGTAATTGTAAAGAAAGGTTAAATCAATATCTGCAAGACAAAGTCATGCCTAGTATGACCTCTCATGAATTTTATTTAAAAAGTATTATTAAAATAAATATGGCTTTTCTTATAAAAATTATATTTCAAGGAAAATAAACATAACATTATCCAATATAATGTTAAATTAAGAATTCTCGGTTTCCTTATGCCTAAAAAGAAATAATTAATTCCTCATTATATCCAACGCATTAAAACATTAACAAGAATACTCACTTGCATTTGGTGCAAGTATAAAATACTGTTTGTCCCTCGTCTGCAGACCTCAGCTGTAGTGTGGCGTAGCTCATGGTATCATTATTGCATTTGGGACACTTTCTCTCAACGATTGGGCCTTCATCCTCTGCAGGAGCAGCCTCCTCTTTCATAAACTCTGGTTTTCTGTTGAACACTATCGTGTAATCCATTTCCATTTTGCCAAACACCTCGGGCTTATACTCCTTCCTGCAACTGTAGCACACCACGTCCTCGATACCCTGGAACTGGGGCAGGATACTGCCACAATTTCTGCAAAATCCTTCCATTTCTTCAAAGCAATGTGTTTTTGTTTACAACCGGTACAAGTAGTATGCTTAAACCGGGTATTAGTTATACCTAGTTGTTTGCTTTGCTGATAAAGCAAAAATTGGAGACTTCTGTTTTAATTTATTTTTCCGCAAATAAGGTGAGTTTTGCACTTATCTAGCTGTTTATCTAGTGATATTAGTGCACCTAATACGTTTGACTGTTTTCAGAAAAAATAAAAGTACAAATCCAATAAAAAGATGGATAAGAAGCACTTTGTTCTTCCGAATACGCAACCAATTGGGGATTTAGAGTGCAAGAAGGCATTTGAGAACTTGACCGGCAAGGAAAAACTCTATGCTCACTATTTTTCAAGGGCTTCCTGGTGGGGAGGACTGATCGCTTTGGTCCAAACCAGCCCAGAATCGCCTCTGATCTTCTCCCTTTTGCATCGCATTATTTTGGCCGAGTCCACAGAGGAACTGAAAGAAGCCTGCCTTAAGAATAATGTTTCTGAAGAGGATTTTACGGTAAATTTTTTGATACTAGGTGGAATTTTTTTATTTTACCATTTTAATCAAATTCTTTTTAAATTAACTATCGATAGTTTTAATTACAACGACTTCATAGATATAAATAGAAGAACCACAAAGGCATCGGTTATCAGTTATAGGGTCCATAAACAGTTTTCAATGTTGTAAGACTTAATTGTTTAAGCATTAAAATCATACTTTTAAATGACTTTCTTTCATCACGATTCAAACCCATTTCATGCCAGCAATAAAAAATATCTAATAATTCTAAAATTAAATACCATTTTACCTTTTATATTCACAATATTGTTCATTTTTTAAAATATACATTCAAGATTATAATTTTATACCCAAATTCTATCAAATAATAATTTTCTTCCTAATTTGAAAAAGAAAGATTTTTTTTTATTTATTTTATTAATTACTTCCAGGCGTTCCTCGTCTACTGTTGCGGTTTCTTTGGAAATTCCGGAAACTACAAATCGATGGGCGACTCAAAGATTGTGCCCAATATCAGTGAGGCTACTTTTGAATTGATAGTGAAGAGTTCCAAGGCGTACCAATGTGAAACCAAGAAGATTGAACACCTTTGGAGCGAGACCAAAGAGGCTATTTTCCGTTTGGATGAGAAGACTAAGCATCTCGGTTTCAACAACACTGGGATCACTACTTACTTTTCAGCTAATTGCACTGATAAGGACTCGGAACTGGTGGATGAGTTTTTGAAAGAGAAGAGAATTTTCGCCTACAACTGTCGTACTTTTAAAATTGTCTCTGAAGGAAAGACGACTTTTGATATTAAACTGGCTTCGGTTGAGGGCGGGGATAAAACGGAAATCACCATGCCAGAGCAGGAATACAAGGGAAATTATTTCCGAGTCTCTCGAGGCGATTATAGTGAAATTCTTTGCCACGTGACCTCCAATTTAAAATCCGCGATTGAATTTTCTGCCAATGAAAATCAAACGAAAATGATTGAGAATTACATCAAAAGTTTTACCGATGGAAGTTTGGAGGCGCATATGGACGGATCTAGGTTCTGGATCAAAGACAAAGGACCAGTTATTGAAACTTATATCGGATTTATTGAAACCTACCGCGATCCTGCTGGTCAGAGGGGAGAATTTGAAGGCTTTGTAGCAATGGTCAATAAAGAAATGTCCGCCAAATTCGGCACTTTAGTTACAAATGCTGAGAACTTGATTTCGTTACTGCCCTGGGGCTCGGACTATGAGAAGGATAACTACTTAAAGCCTGATTTCACATCTTTGGACATTCTAACTTTCGCTGGTTCTGGAGTTCCTGCTGGAATAAACATTCCAAACTATGATGAGATCCGCCAAGATGAGGGTTTTAAAAATGTGTCTTTAGGAAATGTGTTGGCCAACACCAACAAAACGGATACAATTCCGTTTTTAAGTGAAGACGATCAGGCGCTGTTGAAGAAGTACAAGGCCAGTTCCTTTGAAGTTCAAGTGGGACTTCATGAACTGTTGGGCCATGGAAGTGGAAAACTATTCCGAATAAACGAACAGGGAGAATTTAATTTCGATTCCAGCATTAAAGACTTATTTTCCGGGGAACCTATTTCCAAGTGGTATGTGCCGGGAGAGACTTACGATTCTAAGTTCACTGCTATTGGATCTTCCTATGAAGAGTGCCGAGCTGAAGCCGTTGGTCTTTATTTGAGTCTTGTTCCGGAGATTTTAAACATTTTCGGTCACACGGAAAAGGAAGAAATGGACAATGTTCTGTACGTAAATTGGCTTCTTCTGATTTGGAATGGAATGGGTGTGGCGTTGGAACTGTACGATCCCACCAAAAAGCAGTGGCTGCAAGCACATTATCAAGCACGATTCGTCATCATGAAGGTCCTCCTCGAAGCTGGAGAGGGCTTGATAACGATCCAAGAAACGGAACAGGATAAAAACCTGCTTTTAACGCTTGATAGATCTAAAATTCTCTCCGTTGGCAAGCCAGCTTTGGAGACTTTCCTAAAGAAATTGCAACTTTTTAAATCGACGGGAGATATTGAAAGTGCCTCCAAATTGTACGCTCATTATTCGGAGGTGAACGAGGAGGGACCTTACCCCTGGCAACGATGGAGGGATATTGTTCTGCTCAACAAAAAGCCAAGAATGATCTTCCTTCAGGCGAATACCGAAGTGAAAGAATGCAATTCGGTTGAATTGAAGACTTATGATGCCAACTTCGCTGGATATCTTCAATCGTGGAAAGATCGGTTTAATGACACCAGTGTTGACGACATCCTGGAGCAAATCTGGACCACGAACAAACAGTATTTCCCATAAAAATAAACCAGTGTTCCTGTACTATTTGTCATTTCAGTTTTTGTGCAAAATGTGTAACCAGAAATTTATACGAATAAAATGTAATGCATTTTTAAAGAAATTTTTTTATCCAATTCAATTTTTTGAAAGATATATGTGACGATTGCTATGCTTTATTTATTAACTATGTACATTAATAGTAAAATATTACAAAATACTTAAAATTACCTCCTAAGAATAATCAAAATATAATCAATAATAGTTATTTGTGCTACTAGGGTGTAAAATGAACCGTTTTAACCAAGGAACGAGTGTGAAATATGAGCCGTTAAGGGGAGTTTTTCTTTGTTTTGGGAAAAGGGCTGTTTAAAAAGAACAAATGAACGAATTTATGGGAAAATAATTAAAAATGATAAATCTTAAAATAGAATATAAATCATGAAGTATATATTGAACATGATTATATTAGTGTTTCTCAGCACCAATTGTAAATACATACTGATATAAAACCGGATAATGGAGAGAGTTACAGAGTAAATTTGTAAAAAGTGTAAAAGGTGTACATATTTTTAGAACAAAGTGTAATAATTTTATAGGTTATGTTAATCTTGACTGGTAAATATTAAAGTATGTATTTGAACAAACTATTTTCTACAACGTTTATTGAATAATTATTCTAAAACATTTTACATTACAATTATAAATTAATTAACAAGTGAAAGTCAGTTTAATGATGGAAAAATCTGAGGTTATGTTTTAATTTGCTGCTCCAACCGATTTTTGAGGGCCATCCACCCAAAATGTCACGCGATGATTTAAATAGAATTCGTTAAAACGGTGACTTGTAACTACTTTCCCGCGCAAATTTTTAACCAAAAATAATTGTAGTGAAAAACCAGAGAGATGGTGTCTTTGGAAGCCCTTTCCGGGGAGTTTGAGGCCATAGGGATTGACGCAAAGCAGGACATTCTTCTCAAATGTAAGTGAAACAGATTAAAAGTATTCGGTGTTAATTGTGATTTGATTCCAGGCCTGGAGATCTGTGATAATTGTGGAATTGGAGATGCGGAAGAGTTTGTGGAGCAATGGATGGCATACAGTATATCAAAACTGAACGGGACCGAGCCCACGGTGGCCCTGCTGTCCGAATTCGAGCACAAAGGCCTGAAACAAGTGGCGGAACAGCCAGAAAAGCAACGAAAAGTGCGAAACAATTTCCCAGAATTTGACGATGCCACTTTTGAGACGCGCAACTCAAGCAGTTCGTTGCTCAGCACTTATGGCGCTCATTTAAAGGTAATTTCTGGGCTCAATTTACCCACAGTCATGCTTTTTGTGTTGTTTGTGATCGGCCTCAGAAGATAATTGCTGTAAGGGACTCTTGTGCTCTCAGTTCAAAGCCACGACAGGTAGATGGAAAGAGGTAGAATGTAATGGGGAGGATAGGAGAAGATAATTTTATATAGTGTAATAAAAAAAATCAGAAGTTAAAGGTGAAAACGGAATGTGAAGAAGAAACAAGAAAGAGATCGAATCCACCAACACAGAAACAAGATTTCAAAGAGAGAGAACAGAACGAACGCTTTTCGTCTTCCAATCAAACAAACAATTCTTTGCTTTGTGATTTTTAAAACAATTGTAAATTGTGGAGATTCAACTCTTAAGTTAAACAAGTGTATTTAAGGAATGTGTTTCTCGTTGTGAGATAAGTGAAATACAAAGTTTCAGCATTTTATTGTGATTTTGCAGAAATTTGATCCATTGTGAAAAGATCCCACAACGGAAAAATGCCGGACTGGAATGTTGTTGGCGTTTGTTAGGGTTACCAGACGAATGTTTAGCCGTTTATTTTATTCGATTTTTTTAAATATTCATAAACATATTTCAGTATTATAAAAAGTATTATTAGCTATTTTTAATTTTATATATTTAAAAATATTTCAATATTAATATGATCTACCTGACAACACTACTGTTAGAAAAAAGATTCTGGAAAGAAGAGAGAATTTTGCGAGAGAAACAGTTCAGTTCGAGAGCGACGCTTTTCGTTGTGTTTCTCTCTGTAGTGAAATTTTTCTGATTTCAATTAAATTTCCCAAACAAATGAAGTGCTCTGCGCGGAAAATCTGGTTCCCAATGAGTGAGTGTGATCTTTGTCTCAAGTGAAGTGAACGCTGATCCTCTATTCGGTGGCTTTGGCGGTGAAAGCTATTGTGACTAGATCAACACTCATTAATTGTGGCTGGAAAAAGAGACGCCGATTCTACATTTCAATAGAAAAAAAGTGGCTTGATCTTAGAACTTTGAAAATTGTGTCGTAAAAGAGTCGATCTTTGATTAAGAAGATTGTAGATGGTGATCGGTGGTGGAAAAAGACCCTTTGGTGATATGGTTCAAAGATTTTCTGTGAAAAAGTCGAAAAAAAATTTGCGGATCACACACACTAATGCAGAAAAAATAATCCAATAATAGTAACGCGTTTAAATTGCTTGGAAAAACAATGAGTGGAAGAACTTTTTTCTGTGGCCGGGCATGGGTCTAGGACACGGATCTATTTAATTGGCGTGACTAGATTACATGCTCGTCTATAAATTGAAGTTGATCGACGGGCTTTTATTTGATTTTTGCTGGTTTCTATTGTAAAACCATCGTCAAAAGAATAGTATTCGAAAATTGGTCATTTTTCTATATTCCTTTGTTCTAGGAGCACAATGACGATTCCGCGATCGAGCCCATGGATGGAGTTGAGCCAATTGCCGAAGCGAGATCGTAAGTTTATCTTTTGATGATATTGAATTAATGTAAACAGGAAATAAAAATGCTGATCTTTTATGGAAAAAAGGTTGGATAATCACAGCTCCGGTCAAGCGATCTACACTTTTGGAAGATCGTCAAATTGGTCGACGAATGGGAGACGAAAAGCGAATCCGAGTGTGGTTCTACTGGGGAACGATAACGGAGAAACGCTGACCAATAAGCAAAAGTACATGTTTGAAACGATTCCTGACAAAAGCGCCTATTTGAAGGAGATTTTATTCAATCTGGGGAAGGAGATTTCGGACATGTTAAAGTTTCACGACTCCCAGCAACTGCAAAGATTCAGCCAGGTGGACACCCCCAGCCAAGAAAAGCAGCAATGCGTTGGCCGAGTTGCATACGAGAACGACAATAAATTAACCCCAAACTCTGCTGTTTTAATTGGAACTGATTCAGGGAAATTGAGAAAAGTATCCTTAAATTTCAACAGGCTTCCTTCTTTTAATCTATTTCCTGGGCAAATTATCTTTGCGAATGGCATGAATCCCAATGGGGATCAATTTTTCCTAACTTATATTAAAGACGAAAGAGACCTGGAGCCTCCAAAGCAGCCCAATGTTACCGAAACGATCAATTTAGTCATAGCTGGAGGCCCCTTCACTTCACAGAATGATCTAAGATACCAGTATCTGGAGAACCTTCTCAACTGGTGCAGGAACAACCAGCCAGATGTTTTGGTCTTGATTGGTCCATTTTTGGACGAAAACCATCCCAAATTGGAGACTTTAAACGAAAGCTTTGAATGTTTCTTCGATAAAATAATAAACAAAATTATTGAAGCGCTTCAAAACGATTCCAGTCACACTCAAGTGCTAGTCATCGGCTCTCAAACAGACATTGTGAGCACCAACGTCTATCCCACACACCCCTTGACCAGCATGCGGACCTATCCCAATCTCAGGTTCCTTCCAAATCCGGCAACCGTTGACATTGGGGGATGTGTTTTTGGCTTCTCAGCTACGGATGTCTTGACTCACTTCAACCAAGAAGAACTTGCAATGTAAGTCTCTAGTCTATTTGTTGCTTATTTACACATATTTATTGTGGTTTTAAGTGTTTGACGAAATAAGAACGAATATAATAATTTTCTTGAATTTCTGGCAATTTTGTTTAATGAATGATTTTAGAGGCATAATTAAAAAGTATTTAAAATATAGCTTATGAATCTTATAAAATAACTTAATTAACAACTTTTGAAGTTTATTAATTAAATTTGCACACTCCTACTCTTTAAATTAACTTAAGAAGTAATATCACTGATTTTAGCCATTTTGTCGATAATTTATATTTCATTCAGAAATTTACATTTGATTTTTTTTTTCAGAAATTGTGGTCCAGACAAAGTTAAGAGATTTGTGAAATATTTATTGAACCAAAAGTCATTCTATCCTATCACACCGCCACATCCAGAGATGAACGTGGACATAGGGATGATGTCTAAATACGGAAGATTGAAGTCCGTCCCCCATTTCCTGATCATTCCCAGCGAAATGAAACCGTTTGCCCGGAATATCGATGGATGTTTGGCCGTGAATCCGGGACGACTCTTCGATGAAACACTGGGAGGCTCTTTTGCTAGATTAGTTATCAACCCTCCATCGTCCAAAACCTCAAATATGATGGAATACATCGGTTGTCAAATCTTGAAAATTTAATTATGATCATTATAGGAATAAAGCTTTATTTATATTCGCATAAAAATTGATTTATTTCTTCGATTTAATTGAGGTTGATTTCCTACTGCACACATTGGTTAATTTTCCGAAATTTGGGGGAAATAAGAAATTAATTGCCAATTGGTCTATGTCCTTAAATATGAATATTTTAATCGAAGTCGGTAATGAAGATTGTCTTTGTTTTCGAAGTAAGAATCATCAAACACGTTACATGGGCGGGCCAATAAATCTTTAGCAACAAGTTTAAGGACAATGTTTTTGGTAATTTTTTTAATTTATTTTTGAAGATGTCCGTCTAAGTTATACGATTCTTCAATTTTTAAACTATATAAATTTTAAAATAAAAACTAATTTTCTCAATACCTGCAAAACAGGCTCCTATTCGTGACACATTGCAGTACAGATTAGGTCTTTTTTAAGATTAAATGCTGAAAATAGTCTAAATGGAACATGTCTTGAGTATATAGAAGGCATCAGTTCATCATCTACTTCGACCATTTTGCCCTTCGCAGCGAAAGATCGATTCTCACAAATGAACAATTTTTTCTTCGCCTGTTGGAGTCGAATTATTCTCTAATTCTGCGTCAAATATGTCCAAAAACCTTCAAGATAGTCAAGCTCTGTTATAATTTTAGGTAACCGACCTTGCGAATTTCCTTAAATTGTATAGGTATAGGTTGTTGCACTTAAAGAATCATAGCTATTTATTGCAGAATCAAATCAATACTTTCTAGAAAAAAAAAACAGATAATGAAACTAATTAATATTTTAGGAAATAAATTACATTTCTGTCATTTTTGTAAATTGTAAATGAACTCCTGACCTCAAATTAATAGTCTCTTATCAGAGAGAGGAAATCAATTAATTTAAATCCAGCAGCAACTATTTTGGGAGAAAATAACTTAATCTACAATATTGATCTCGATGACCTTCCTAAAGAACATTTTGGAAAACTTGACAAATTTTTAGTTCCATCCCCTCCAGAACGCCCAGAGTAACCGGCTATAAGTACTTCATTAGACCACACATCTTTGCTATTCTAGATTCAAAAATTGTTAGTAATACTTCGTGACAAATTGCTCGTCGTAATTTTTTTCAATAAAACAAATTTATTAGTGTTTTGGAACCAGGTGTTTC
>JXOV01001573.1:0-11175 GCA_001014945.1 Clogmia albipunctata
GTGCTATTACTGGAATATCAGTGATGCAGTGTTTGGTGCTCTAGATCAGTGATAAATTGAAACATAAATTTCTATTCACTTGACAACTTCTTCCCTTAGTTATANNNNGTGTTTAGACCTTAATTTAGTACTGGATTGTCTTCTTATTCTTTACTTCATATTTCGCCAAAAAATAGGTAATTAATATACGAATTGTATAAAATCTTGTAAAACTATTTGAAAAAACACATAATTAAACACTCGTATCTATTAGAAAATTCATACTCGAGTTTAATTATGGTTCATTTTTCCTACACGTTGTTTAAATAACTATAACAATTCAATCATTCAAATTTTGTCTTCAACAGCTTTGATATAATTATAAATATAAGAATATTCTTTTGTATTGTATTGTACAATTGGACCAAACAACCCATTATAGCCCTCACTCATATGTATTTATACATATGAATGATCACCGGACCGTTGCACCATCGTGATTCCTTAGAGTTATGGGTGCCGCCCACCGCCTCCTCCTCACGTTGGCGTTTTCACTATCTACTTTTGTTTTAAGGTAGGTGGATAGGATATATGTGCCAACGACCCGCCATTCGGCACCGCTCACGAGGTCAGTATAGGTCAAACACAGTATAAGGGAAGGGTTTAGGTTAGTTTGGGATAGACAGTTAATAAGATAAAGGATAAGTTTAGAATGAAGTTAGTGTTGGTATGGTATAGTAGGCTGGGCGCAGAAATCCGCTCGGGGAAGAATATTCTTTAGATTTTATAATTAAAGCAATTTAAACTGAATGCTCTTGATTAATTGAAATAATTTTAAATGATATGATTAGTCTATTGCGTTATTATAATTTACTTATTAAAGATTTCATTCAGAAAAGACAAACCTTTATTTATAAAAATGAACTTTTTATCATAAACCAGTAATAAATTAAACATTTCAAACGACCCTTTCTGAGAGCATTTAGAAGTTATACTAATTACTGTCAACTTTTTATCAGGAGACGACCCGAATAGAATACTTCTGTAGATGGTCATCGTTCTCCGGATCCATTACCTCCCACCTTGCTGCTCCATCCGTGTTTTATTATTCAGTTTTAGGCGACGAGAAAATTGAAATAATCTTTTCAAATTTATTCATTCTCGACGAATTTGTTCATCTTTTATCGGGCAAAACGAGAAAAAAAACGAGTCCACGACGCTTTGTCGCTTTGTGACAGAGAGAGAGCGTTTTGTAACTTTGCCGGTATCATCGCTGGAAGGTTTGTGACGTAAATGTTCTAAATAATTGCCCGGTTTCCTTGGAAACTGCTAATGGTAATAAAAATAACGAATCTGAAATTGAGGGAAAGCAGCAAAGAACGCCCTTGATTCGGGGCAAAGCGAGAGAGAGTTTTTTCACTTTATCGCACAATATCGATCAAATATAGATGATAAACCTTGATATTTAAAAAAATGGAATGAAAATTAAAATAAAATCAAAATCACGGTCAGGAAATCGATGGAAGAAACGTGCAAAAATCAAAGCGAGATACGCTTTCACTTGTTTGATTTGTCCCCCGATTTTTCCAAGGCGAATTCCGTTTTGTCATCGATTCTGCTGCTCCTGCTGCCTGCCCCTCGGAATTGTGCACCGAATCCAATTTGTGGATGACATCAGGGGTGACTATTTGTAGGGATTATAGTTCATTAATACGGGAACAATTGTACATGGTGGATCTCTGTAATTGAATTCTGCACAATCAAGCCCTCTTCTTTCATCATTACTGCACATCCGCATCCAAATGGAAATATTAGGTTGCAAAGGATAAAATTATATGGTGGAAAACAGCATTTTTTGTGATAGAAGTTTTCATTTTTCCATGAAGTATGAGCATTTTTGTTGAATCGAATTTGATATAACGGTAATTGCATTTGATTTGTCAAGGACATTTTTCAGACAATAGTAAATTATCTTCATTGGTGTAGGATATAAATTCCTTCTGTTCACAGATAAGCTAATTATCTAATTCATTATTACTCCACTGAATAAGAAAACTGAAATGGTTGGAGGTTGAAATAATAATGATCTTTTTTATCAACTCATTGATCCTGTTGAGGTTCATAAAGTGATAGCAGTCCATAGGCATGAAGGATGCGCCACCGAGACTGGCGCCCGGGTCAATGCCGCATATATTGTGTTTGTGTGGGCCCGGGTGGTTTGTATGAAGTTAACTCGGGCACCCGTAATAAAATACGCTTAGTAACCGTAAACTGCCTAGAGTCAATTTCATGACGCGGGCGTCCGTCTTGGTGCGCATCCTTAGCGTCTACAGTTGTATAGAGCGGGAGATGTATGCCTGTTCGATATGTTGCAATCTTTCCCACCTAATACATACCAATTTCCCCGAGTCATTCCGTTTCCGATTTCCCTCGTCCAATTCCTGTTTCACAGTCCAATTTCCTTCTCAAAAGAACATGACAATTCCATTGTTAGATTGCATTCTTCCAAATTGACTATTCTCCATTTACTTTTTATTGCCCAGAAATAATTCCACCTAGTTTTTTGTGCGCTCGGAACAATTTTATGGCTAAATTATTGAGCAAAAATTCTGGAATTGCAAAAACAGTTGGTGGAATTCAATTCTCTCCGAGTGGAGTGGAGTGGCCAGACACACTGGAGGAAGGAAGTCATCATAATTTACCGGTTAAGTGGAAGCCGGAGTCGATGGACAAAAAAGACACAAAGAACCGCTACTTTAAAGAAAATCAAAAAGAAGAAGAATGCCAAGTTACAAAGTAAAGACGACAAAAGACAACTCTGTGACACGCTTATGTACTCAACAATCAACTTGTAATCAGTAGCAGGTTAAAAAGTGGACGAATTTGCATTTTCCACGTAACAATTTGATTATTCTGTTTCTGGAAGAAAGTTGTTTCATTTCGGTTTTTACTCAAACTGAAACGATTAATTACATAATTTACGCAGATGATATGCTAATTTTTGAATAAATAATATTAAGCAACACAAGTTTGGTGTTCTAGATATTTTATATCTCTACATTGTTGACGGTTATATAAAATATATTACTTAAACATATATTTTTTGTTAATAACTAATTCTTATATTTAATTTTCTCAAACCATTCGACTTCTTCTTTGATTTTAAAAAAGTGTGACGCATATGGATTCGTATTGTATTTAAGAAAAATGTAAACAAGTTATTAATTATTCGAATGTGATTAGTAAACAAGATATCATTGAATTAATGGCTATAATCTTTTTAATTAGCTCTATGCTTAACTAATTATTTTAATTTAAAATCAGGTATGGTGGGAGGAACTCGTTTTGACTGCTCCAAAAATCACACCGAATTGAAATTAAAGTTTATCGAATGATATGAACGATTCTAGACCCCAATTATTTTAATTAAAAATCAGAATGAAGACTGTTTATGCTTTATATCTTGTATATGGATTTTAGATTGTTAAAATAACAAGAATATGTATGAAATTATGACGTCACTATTGTCATCTTTGCGCTTTGTTTGCAAAATCAGTGGTCAATAAAACCGTAAAAATGACGTTTTATTCGACAACTTCCTCTGACCGTGTTTCGGGAATGTTCTACCAGTAAATGGTCATATTACCATGGATATATGAATAATTCAAATATACTTTGATTTTGAAAATTTCTTTCAATTTTATTGCTTAAACAGTTCCCATCGTTTATTACTTTAAAAAACCTTCAAAAGACTAATTTATTGAAGATAATGAATTCGAAAGTTCTTCAAATTGAGTTTGTTTTTCAATATTTACATTAATTTATAATAACTTTTATCAAAGCGTTATTACAAACCCGTTAAATTCTTTGTTTTCAAATGTTTATTCTAAAAATATTATAAAAATTTTATTGTCTTTTTTTAAAATTCTATTAATATTCAGCAAAGAAATGTGTATTTTTTTATGAAAGTATCATATTATAATGAGACTTTTATTTTAGGAGTCACTTTAGATACTTCAAGACAGTTGATTTTTAGAGCATTTCCTTAGACGAGAAGGAAAGACTAAAACCGAGGACTATAGCTCCAAAAAAAGAACTAAAACACAAAACTTTTACATAAAATATATTGGCTTTTGGCGAAAAACCCGCCCGGGGATTATAACCTTAAGTCACATATAAAATATATGACGATAATTGTCCAGGTGTACGAAAATGTGTCATAAGTTGTGTGGTGGATAGTTATACGCCTCTCCACATAATTCGCCCTAGCTCTCCCTGCCTAACATAGTTTCTGACTAATTCCTATCTATACTTCTTTAAACGTTCTGAATAGCATTTGGTTGGGACGGATAAAGGTGTTATTAGACCCGTCATTCAGCACCGCACACTAGGGCAGTATATAGTACATTTCCCCACTTTCCAGGATAGGTTTAATGTTAGTAGTAGTAGCTGCTAGTATGAGTTTCTCGATATTTAGCGACTAAAGCACTAGTAAACATTTGTTTCGATTGTAATACAGATTATACACGTATTTGGTACTTTGGCAATGTTATGTCATGTGCATTGAGCCACACTCGGGGGCTATAGCTCACAAACATACAAGTAACCTCCTTTCCTGGCCTGTCTCCCTATTTGTTCTACTGGTGGAAACTTTACGGATCAAGGCTCTGTGAGTCATGATTTTAGTGGTTGAGTTTGAGGATAGGTTTAGGATTCTAGGCTCATGGGTTATCCGACTGGGGATTGTATGAATGTCTTATCTTGACAGTGTTTTAACCATTATAAATCCTTAGAGTGCAAGGTACTTTGGTAATACTTGCTTTTAATTACTTGGAACCATTTTCCTTGGCTCTGAAACGTACTTTTTAAAATATTCTGAACCAACACAAATTCCATTTCAAAAATTAAAATTGAATACAAGTAATTTAACTTCTGCATAATTCAATGAACTGTGGTGCTTAAGATCTTCAAAGAAATATTAATTCCTTAATTGCCAGAAATGTCATCATCGCGAATAAATATAAAGCGAAAGTGATGAGAATAAGTAATGAGGCATTAGCACTAACGACACATATTGTCCGACCAGAAGCAGGATTCTGTAATGCGGAGAAAAAACAAGTGGAGATAATTCTATTCAAATGGGGTTTTACGACTGAGTCATAAATATGCCAAGTTCTAACCCCTTTGAGCCGTTTAATCTTTAATAATGGAATCGTGCTCTGGTTCCGGGGGCTGGAATCCAGTCAGCAGTGAATAATTTGGATTCTGGTGTAAGTAAATGCTGTTTCTGCCAAACAATAAATTATGCAACCGAACGAAAGAAGGAGGCTTTATTCTCGTCTCTAGTGAAAGAGAGCAGCCGATCAGGGGAGGATTTCCCAATGATTTTTATGCATTCTTGTTTCATTGAATTGATTTTAAAAATCCATTATCACCATTCTTTTACTGCTCTTTTTAAAGTTTTTGATATTTTCTTATAAGAGAGTTTAACTTTAAAACATAATTTGTTAAAAATTGCATACAATTTTGTCAAGATAAAGTAAACAACCTTTAAAAACCGAGTACTAATTCAATTTAATCCGAGTTGAATGACTCATTTTCGAGAATCCCCTTCCCTTCCACCCCACTTTAATTGAAATGTCTCGTTGAAAATGTCGTTTGACTCGTTAAATAATTTCTAAATCACTTTCTTCCTCCGGGCTCCGAGACGAAGATCGCCGGAAGGTAAACAGTGTAATATTGAATTGTTGAAACTTCTAAATAGAGAGACACAGAAAAGAGAAAGTACAAACTGGATGTTGGAGTCAATGTTTAAAGAAAATCGTTATCAATTAGGTGTATTTTTCTCTCAATCTTTCTCGAAGCAAAAATCAAACAAACTGCGACAAAACTGGTCCACTATTAATTGTATTTGATTAGATAGCGATGAATGGAGGAAAAACAGAGATCAAATTGGTTCACTTGAGTTCATGTTTGCTTCACTTTGGACCGTGCCGTGTGCGAAACGAGACTTAATTAATGTTTGGGTCAACAGAACGTTCCAGTGGACACGATTTAGGCGGGCCAGATTGACATTGATTCAGTATCAGATCAATAACGGTTCTTGTTTATTAGCATTCGGCCAATTTGCCAGGTCAAAAGAGCACTTTCCACCACGTCCATTGTTGTGCCTGTCTTCCTCTTCCTCCTCCAACATCGTGTCAATCAAATTAGCTGAGATACGGTAAACAGAATTTCATTGTAATAATGGAGAGATGAATAAGTTTTTGGCTTGTTACTTTTCAGATAACTGCAAAGTTTTTTGAAAATATGTTTCTATCAGATTCTTATTAATTTTTAATACATTCTAGTTATTTGAACTATACTTCACAGTTAACCATAGTCCTTTGTTATTAAATGATAGAATATTAAAGTTATAAAAAATCTGTAAAAATAAAATTATTTCAAATCTTCACTCGCTTACAGCTCGGAGTTCAGCGACCGCTGAAATTTGCCTATAGATGTCCCTTTTCAGGGCTGCCTAGTTCGGTAACTCGAGACCCCCATAAGAAGGATCTTGGTCTCCTCAACTACATCCAGCCATCTTCTTGGCCATCCTCTTCTTCGCTTTATATCAATCAGGTGTAGCTTCCAAGACTCGGAGTACCGTTGATGTTTCAGGCATTCATTTCATATGTCCCAGCCACTTTATCCGCTGTTCTTTAATGTGCCGTCTTATATAATATTATGTTCATTGATGAGGTCATCTACTTAGTTCAATGTTACTATATAGCTCGACTGGTACTCACCAATGTCCACTTTAAATGGTCTGAACATTTTTCGGAGTATCTTTCTTTCAAAGACCTCTATCAGCTGCACAGCTAATTTGCCTTGAGCTTCCGTACTTTACAACCGTAACTAAGAACAGACACCTAAAATCTGTCTTTTCTAAAATAAAATTAATAAAATTTAAGAAACTTATTTAGGAAATCTAATTAAATATGAATTTCTGTGCAATATTATGAAAACAAAATCGGCAATATTACTTTGTGCAATTCCGTATCGAAAAGTAGACTTTTCTTCACGCAAATTGGTTACGTAACGGTTTACTTTTCTGCATTGAAATAATCCAAAATTTGCACGCAAATTGTCACCAATTTATTGAAAATACATATTGTTGTCAAAACCATTTCGTTGTAAGTATTCTCATCTCACTCTAATAAACACACTGTATTACTTGTACACATTATGCCCACAATTTGGAGAAAAAAAGGGGAGCGAACTTGTATCGAAATATACTATTACTTTATAATGGAAATAATTTTTCTAGCTTCAAAGCAAATAAATTTTAGATATTTTGCAAATTTTATAATTAATTTTTGTTATTTGAAAAAGTTGTTTATCCAAAACTCGAAATATATTGAGCTTCCCAATAAAGTTAGCATCATGCCAAAGCGTAATAACAAAAACTTTCTTCTCTCGAGTCAATATTGCACCAGACAGCAAGAGAGCTGTTAAAACAACAGACAGGCTTATTTAATTAATGCTATTTGCTTTTAATTACCTACATTTAAAGCATTATTTTAAGCAGCGATACTATTTTCTGCTCGTTTAATTTCAATTTGTTTTGTGCTCCATTCATCCATCAATCTTCCCGCGCTAAAATGGCGAAGATGAGGCAGGTGCATGTAATTGAGATGTAATCAAATGTAGTTATTAGTGAGATATTTTCGGGTAATCAATTCCACAAGCTAACAGTATTCGATATTTGCAAAACTGAACCAAGTAGCCTGTGATTATTGAGAAAAAAACAATAAAGCCAATTTCATGTTGGCCTGCTACTGCGATTCGTTTACGCAAATGCCAGTAATTATTAGCACTTTCATTTCGACTCTAAAATTCGACCGAATTATCAAACAATTAGCAAACATCATTTACATATACCCCAAAACACGCACAAAGCTCATCCATTTCACGTGCTAAAATCCATAAAAATTGTCTGAAGAAATAATACCATTTAATAAGCTAAAGGTGGTGCAGATTGAATTTCAATTCTGTTTATACTTTCTTTCTTCTTCTAAAAAATTTAGAACGAAATTCCGCTAAAAATTATTTATAAGATTTCATTTCCATTTAAAGCTTTCGCCCTATATTTAAATAATTCCACTCAATATTCATAGTATTATATAAAATTCCCATTTTTTTTTTAGAAAACAGACATGCATTTATGAATAGATAAATATTTAATTGAATAATGGGCCATAAATTTGCCAAATATCAATAATGTTATATGATTGAAATAATTTAGTTCATTGTTATTGAAGAGGAAATTGTATAATTTCATTTTGACCCATATTTTGTGCCAAATACACACAAAGATTGGCGGTTTATAAAATACCAACATATTTAAGTTCTTTTTTTTATTTCAGTTAGAATATTTTCTTTTCATTTAAATTGGAATTCTTATTTGTTTTATTTTCCAAAATATAATTACACAGCTGAACAAATTTCTAATTTATTTTTGCTAAATTTAAATTCATTGTAAACTTTTACCGGAATTGTTTCGTATTTCTCTCCCCATCTCTATCGGCCTAAACATCAATTCCCATACACAAAATTCATAGAGCAAAAGTAAATTACAATTTGCAAACTTTCATCATTTCTTTGGTGTAATCAAAAATTCGCTCACGCCAACACAGAACATTTTGTATAAAACAGTGATGAAAAACATTCCGTGCTAAACTTGTAAGTACAGTTTAATTTTTAGGATAGCCTTAGTTGGAAAATTAAGGTTTAAACCTAAATAACAGCGTTAATAATAACTTTATAAAAATTTTAAAAATGCCATTCAATTCAGAATAATTTCCTCTTTCCAAAGACATGCAGTTTGATATATTTATTATATCGGAAATGACATTATTTGCAAAAACCTGTTTTGGGTTTTGGTAAACAAGAGGACAATGGAATTCGAACCAAGTTTCAATGCAGACAGCTCATGAGGAATAAGGTTCGTTAACAGAAATATGTTAACTTTTCGTTGATCAATTGTTTTCTGTGGATTAGTGATCAATTAATAGCACCATAGTGTTTTGTATGTTATGTGTTGTTATGTCGGATTGAGCATTTGAGCCATACTCGGGAGTTATAGCTCACAAACATACAAGGAGTTCCTCTATAATCGATTATTGGTCTTACGACGTCGATATTCAACTTTCCTTCCGTGGCCTATCTCCTTTATTCGTTGACTAATGGAAATATTCCGGATCGGAGTTTGGTAGGGTGTTATAAGAGTTGCTCTGTTAGTACGAGTTTCAATTGGTTAGTTTGATGATAGTTTTGGGATTGTAGAATTATGGAGTGCCCGACTGGAGTTTGTATGAATGTCTTATCTTGACAGTGTTTTAACTGTCATAATTCTTTAAAGTGTACGAGTAAGGTTGACGCCAATGCACTCCTCCTTATGAGGTCGGATAGTATTAGTGCCTATTCTCTAAGCTTTTATTTATTTGATTTATATATTTTTTTATTAATTTCATTGATATAATAGATAGTAGATAAAATTAATCAAATAAAATATTTCCCACGACATTCCAGTACGGAACTAGGGGTAGTCTCAACCTCAACCACCGGTTGTTAGACTTTCCGTGACTATTTGTAGTAAACAGATCCAATCAATTCGCCCATTTTATTTATTTGTTTGCGCCATTTACTTATTAATCAAATACCGGGTTGTTAATAAATTAAGAGAAAGGATTAGCAGGTTATTTGAAAAGTATAAGGACCGTAAGTTAATAAGATTTGAACCCAAGTCTCCTTAGAGCGCAGTCTGAGTACGGAACAGCTATACCATAGCCTGTAATTATGTCCTTCTTAATAGCAAATATAATTTTAATTTATAACATAAAAAACTTTATAACTATTTGTAATAATTTAAAATCAAGCCTAATTTCAAGTACTGAGCTCAACGAAATACACCCGAGTGTAAAGTACAAGAAGTTGAGAAAGTGGGAATTTATTATTTGCACTTGCTGAATCGGCTCCACATTTATTTCCCTGATCCAGCTTATCATTATTATCATTTTGTAGTATGTGAAATTGTGAACTGCGAACTCGTCATTTAATTTCAAAGCATTAAAACACGACATCAGTTTAATTAAAACTTTTGCTCTGCTCTCGGTTCTTCTCAGTTGTTGACGGATGGATGCTGTTGTGTGTGGAGAAGAACAAAAGCAGCAAAACCAGTCAAGCCATAAAGTGAATGGTGGGTGTTTCATGTTCTTGTCAAACCCCAAGAAGCTACATATGGCCCCACGTTCATTGTTAAGCATTCAATTCAGAAAATGAAACATTAGTGAGATTAATTTGAATATTAAAGGAATAACAATTAAAGCTCTTTTTGTTCGGGAAATGTCTTTGATGGAGTGTGTAAATTGTGAATATGGAGAGTATTTAAATTAAATTATTCAAGACGTCTTTTGAACCTAGAGAAATTATGCCATGGGAAAAATTGACTTTTTGTCTGAAGGCAGCCTTCATTCTTTAGAATATCACACGTTTAAATGACTTGATGATCGATTAGCCAATAAAATGAATATGGAAGATGGTCAGAAAATGTCAATTGGAAAACATTTTTTCTAATAAGCGAAGTTTTAAACACAAAGTATAATACATATTATTTAAAACAAGTTAAAACAATTCATAATAATACCCTGTAAATAAATTAATTTTATTAAATCAATTGATATTTAAATTTTGTACTTGAAACAAAATTATATAAATGGTGTTGTTGTGTAATAATTTAAACATTAATTTTTAACTTAAAGGACAGTTTACAAGATATTTGAAATGTATTCTTAAGAATAATTAGGGCCGGAAAATAGTTTTTTAAACAACGTGTAGGAAAAATGAACAATAATTAAACTCGAGGGTTCTAGCTTTTTTACAAAATTTTATACAATTCGCATATTTATTAGCTATTCTTCCGCGAAATATGAGGTAAAGAATAAGAAGACAACCCAGTACTAAATTAAGGGACGTACTTGTCAAGCAAATAGAACTTTTGGTCTCAATTTTTCAAAATATCACGACAACCTTGCACCATGCACTGTATCACTGATATACCCGTGATAGCACTCATCATTTAAACCACATTTAAAAGCCACAATCAACATTTAAGAAGAACTTTACTTTTTCTCATTTAATTTGAAAAAATTTAAA
>JXOV01001578.1:0-17049 GCA_001014945.1 Clogmia albipunctata
CACACGTTGTTTAAATAACTATTAAAATTTTCTTATTAATTATTTGACCCTTTATTTGATACAATTCTATTGATAAAACTTCATATTTTAGAATCCAATGTATCCTTTAGTATCTGCTTCATTATTACACACCGTTTAATTATACGTTTTTCTTAAATGTTGATTCTAGTTTCTTACTGTGGTTCAAATGATTAGTGCCATCACGAGAAAAGTGATACAGTATTTGGTGCTCTATTTCCGTGATTTATCGAAAAATTGAAATCGAAAGTTCTATTCGCCTGACAGATACTTTCTCTATTTGTTTGTGTTCAGACGTTAATTTAATACTGGGTTGTTTTGTTATTTATTCTATATTTCATGAATAAATAGCAAATAAATATCCGAATTGTATAAGATTTTGTTAAGAAACTGGATAGAAAACACAATTAAATATTCGTATTTTAGAAAAATCATGGTTTTAATTTGTTTTGTATAATTATTGTACATTTTTGGCATACACTATAATTTTAATGACTTTATTTTCAAATAAATGCGTCAATTCGATTATTTACTAAGAAAAAAGTTCATTGTTCCAAATATAGCGAGTTAATATGTCGATGATGTGGATTTAAATTGACCTAGGTTATGGTAAAAACTCTTCGTATCGCATGTTTTCGTTCTTATCAACGTTTTTACGTCTGTCTAAACTTTGACCAGTTGTCTGTTTATAGGTTTTTTTTTATCGATATTGGATCATCATCCAAATTAATTGAATTTGTCACAACAAATCGGCTTCTTATCTTATACTACGGCGGTATTATTGGTTTGTGTCACGACTATGTATGCTCTTTGGATCATTCTGGCCAGTTTTATTTCTGAATCACTTGTCAGCGAACGTAAATTTTATACTACAGACTGCTATTGATAATTTCATCACTATTTCTCTGTCTGTATACCTTAAATACGGGTATAATAACAGTTGATTTAAATGAATCATTGAAAAGACAAACGCTCCACATTTCTTTGTTCAGTTTAATTGTAACAAGTGTTGAGAAACGACAAACGGTTTAATTTACATAATGGATAATATAATAATGATTGATCGATCCGTTTATGTTCCTATTGATATGGATCAAGTGAGACTGAATTGTGGTTTTGTTAAAAGGTGGATTGATTAATTGTTGGTTTGTGATTTTTTTGCAGAATAACCAACCGACAGAGGAATCTCCAGAGGACGAAATAATGAGTGGGAAAAATGGATCTACGAATGACGGGTCCAAATCTCCGCCAAATGTCACAGGGCCCTACAGACCAGTTTATACGCATTGGTTCTTCAAACAGACAGTGAATAATAAAGCCAGATGGAGTCCCATGTCAATGACGGATTCCATGGCTTTGGAAGAGGCCTACTCGACAAACACGTATGAGGACCGATTAATTTCGACGGATGGAGGCAGACATGACGTGGATATTAAAGCTAGAAAAAGGACTGCGGTCTATTGGAGTGCAGAAGAGACGGAAGTGCGAAGGTGTTCGTGGTTTTATAAAGGAGTAGATTCGAGATTTGTGCCGTATGAGGAAAATACTGCTGAAGTTTTGGAACAGGAGTACAAAGAGGCCTATGAATCAAACACTTGGCATAGAAAAGTGACTCTGCCCAGCGGCGAAATGGTTAATTTCCATGGCCCGAATGTGATTGTCCATTTTATTCAAACTGGAAACGATTCGTGGGGAAATTCATCATCGCAGGCCATGAACCGCCCTCGAACTGTCAAACGTGGAGTAGATGAGTTTAATATTGAAGATGGTGAACCCGAAAAGATAGATCATGTCCTGTTTATGGTCCATGGCATAGGAGCGGCCTGTGATTTGAGATTTAGATCTGTGGAGGAAGTTGGTGAGTGTTAAATGCGTTTTTAATATGATTGATAAGGGGAGGTAAAATATTTGTTTTTATTTGATGAAATGTCTATGATACTAAGATTAAAGTTATATTTTTTCTTAATTATTTGGAAATTATATTGATTAAATTTTATTGGCTATTTATTGATGTTTAAAAACACTTGAAGGATAGGATTCCTAGGCTCATAAATAAATAATAATAGTCATTAAAATAGTCAAAATATTGTAAATATAGGTTATCTAGACTTTTAAAACTATATTTTGGCAACATTAAAAATTTGGTAGAACATTAATTTGCAAACACTGTTTGCAGATTAACCTTGACGTGTCTGGTTTTATTTAGAAAAATATTTATGTGTTGAATAATTTTGATAACAATTGTTCTAGTTTAATGGAAAATTTTGAAGCTTGTTAGTAACAGAGATTTTATAATTAGAACCAAAAGTGTAAACGACTTTAGAAAATCTTTCTTATATTCCAATTGTAATAAATAAATTAACATATAAAATTAAAATCCTTTGAAACATTTATTTTGTCTGTTAAATTTGGGATACATTTTAATGTGTATCAGTTCAATAAGGTCTGGGACTTAAAAAGAGTATTGCGCAATTAACAAGTACTACAACATATTTATCTAATATAGATTGAATATACACAGGAAGCATAGACAATGGATGTTTAGGACAATGGAAGCTCCTTATTCGCGATTTCCTTATAGGTTTCATTAATCGTAGATGAAATATTGATATAAAATTCCTTTATTCGAGGATCTAATACAAAACTATATGAATTGTGATACTGATATAGAGGTTTTGGAATGCTGAACATAAAGAATCAGTAGAAAAACTATTATATATCTTTGTTAAAATGGAAAACTACACTTTTTATAATTATCGTATAAGTTTTCAAAACATATTTAATCAATATATTAAAAATACAAATTTATTTGAGATTTCTCACCTTGGAACATATCCCCTTTAATCCCTTATAAATTAGCATTCTTTATTCTCTGTTTATAAATGAATTTTTTTTTCTTAATTTCAGTGGAAGAGTTCCGAAGCATCGCCCACCAGATGGTCCAATCTCATTATCGCAGTTCTTACGATTCGGGTGAAATCGGCCGAATAGAAGTATTACCCATTTCATGGCACAGTGAATTGCATTCCGAGGAGTCGGGAATCGACGCTAAATTGAAGGCCATAACCTTGGACTCGATTCCAAAGATCCGTACTTTAGCCAATGAGACTATTCTGGACGTTCTGTTTTACACCAGTCCCAAATTCTGTCAGCATATTCACGATATCGTGGCTGGGTCCATAAATCGAATGTACAACATATTCCTGAAGAGGCATCCTAATTTCCAAGGGGAATTCTCTTTGGCGGGTCACAGTTTGGGTTCGTTGATTCTGTTTGATTTGCTGTACCATCAGAAGCAGCAGGAATCACAACCAGAAAATAGGGAGATGCTTGAAGCAAAAGAAAGCCCCTTGACTCCTGATGCTGATTTACCAACGAATTACCAAATGGGACATGCCGGTACAGGACAACCCTTTATCAACTACCCTCAACTTAATTTCCCCATCAAAAACTTTTTCGCTTTGGGGTCACCAATTGGAATGTTTGTTACCGTCAGAGGAATCGATACCTTAGGACTGGACTTTAAATTGCCGACCTGTGATCGCTTCTACAATATCTTTCATCCTTTCGACCCAGTAGCTTACCGAATCGAGAGTCTAGTCAACCCTGATACCGCTGCACTCCGACCAGTCCTCATTCCACATCATAAGGGAAGGAAGAGAATGCACTTGGGTGAGTTTATTTTAAAGTTTTAGCCTTTAATAGTTACTGTTGACAAGATATAAGACATTAAACACTAGGGTTTTTAAAAGTCACGAGCGAAGCGAGCGTTCAAATTAATAACTTTCAATTCCAGAACAAGAAACGCTATAAATCAAACCAAATTGCACCCACCTTCACCTAATTTGATATGTTGATAAGCAATTAGATGGGTTGCATTTAATTTCATTTTTACTTAGAATAAAAAATCGTTAAGAATTTTTTTTTTCGTTTGATTCAATTTGAAATTCTACTTATTCTTTCAAAATAATCTTATTTGTATTAATTTATTTCTATGGTTTTATGATATATCTTTAGTTGAACAACAGTAAAATTTAATCATTTTCGATAATTAAATAAATTCATAAAGAAGTTTGTAGAAATGTGAGTACCAAGTTGTCTAATATATCTAAATATACACTCCGTTGCAAGAAGTTGAATACAGTCATTTTATTGAATTTAACCATCAATATCTCTAGTATTTTCCATAATTTAAAAAATTCCTATAAAATTTTCGATTGTACCACTAGAACCGATAAAATTAGTGAAATTTTCTTTCCATTATAATAGTTTAACTAAGTGGCTTTCTGAATTTTATATTTATATTATAATTCATTTATATTATAATTATATATTTATATTTTATATTTCAAATAAAAATATGAATTTCAGCACTTTTAATTTCGAAAAACAGGAGAAACCGTATCAAAAATTGATATATTCTTGATTTTGCAGTACTATCTGCGTAATAAATTGTACAATAATTTAATAAACCTATTGTAAATTATGGTTATTTTGATTATTGAGTGGTTTTAGTGTTATTTTTAAAAAATTATTAACAATTTTATTCAAAAATTCATGAAACTAAATTTTTCCCCATATTTATCAATAAAAGCATATTTTTAAATATAATAAATACTTTTTTAAAGCCAGCAAACATAAATTTGTGACCTTTTTCAATAAACAGCATCCTTTGTCTTATAACCCAAGCGATGGCCAATTATAACATCTTTCACCGTGCCACAAAGAATTGCGATCAGATTAATACACTCCGATATATTAATTAATATATAAATAAAAAAACACCTACCGTAATATGATGAAACAGAGTGTAAGTTTTAGAATTGAGATATCTCGTCGAGATCAATCAATTGAAATAGGGTTTACAATTGATATTTTCATAATAAACAAACATTGAGATTTTTACTATTTAATGTAAATTATTGCAATAATTTATGTAGAAACAGTTTTTTTTAACAAATCGCTTGTTGATAATGTGCAATTTCTGACCCACTTTATTATCAGTGATATAAATGATTTGAAGACGCATTTAATCGCTTCAGCATATAATAAATACAGATTTTTACTACATTAAATAATGCGCCATTTGAACTATATATATTACAGTTTATTGTTAGTTTATGATTCACAAATGCACTTTACTAATCAATAATTCTTGTATTTTGCAAGTAATATAAACTCAAGCATTTGTCACTCTTATTAGTTAGGATGTAGATTAAAATTTTATTCATCCACTTATTGCCTTATATTGAGTCAAATAAACAAGATATGTTGAAAGACCAGCAACAATCTGAAAATAAATTTTAATATATGATATAATTTCATAAATAGTTATTTGTGCTACAATGGTGTAAAGTCAACTGTTTTACGTCGTTTCCGAGTTAAAAAAACAGGACTTCACACCCGAGCAGGACATAAAGTTTTTTGCACTCCACTCATGAGTAACTGAAATTTTTACAATTTCACATTAAATTTCATTATTTACAAGGAAAATTAAAACATTGACATGTTTCATAAATGTTTCAAGTGAAGTTACCGTTAACGGTTGGAATTCCTCTTAACCACTTGTCATGAGGCAAATGCCTATTCTATTGTGACATGGAACATTTGTTTGCTTTAATTTATAGAAAATAAATTTCCATTTAAAGCAATATAAGACTATTAACATAATGTACTTACATTACAGTTAGCAGATCTATCTCTGATATTTACGTAATGTGCCAAAAATGGAACAAAAATAGCAAAATTAAATTCAGATGGTTGTTGAAACGGTATATATTTAAATTTTCAAACAGGAAACATTAATCAATTTGAAATATAGGCACCGTCAAATGGCATAGCCGAGACCAATAATTTGTGTAGTTTAAGGGTAACAATGGCGACTAAATTTTGATTTTGAAACCAATTTGTTGGATAGTTTATGACATTTATTTTTTCACTAGTGAAATAAAAAATCAAAATTTTCACTGAGTGTCATAATGTGAAACATTACGAAATTCAAATGGATATCGAAAACCGAATGTTTCGATACGGGAGTGCAAAAAAGAAATTATAGTACTTACAGTAAAATAGCAACTCTTATCCATTGCCAAGAAACCAAGTGCGTTGAATTGTAGAATATTTCTTGAAAAATACAATGACTTAGACACTGTTTTTGGATTGGTCATTTTCTGATCTTCTGAAAAGATTGCTCCAGCTTTGTTTGCTTCCAAAGATGTTAGGTGACATATTTGAACAATTAGAATAATCCAAATACATTCAATTGCATTTTCACAAACTGCAAAAAATATTCGAATTGCCTGTCGCCAGACTTCCAACTCCTGTTTCTCGTTGACAATGCTGTTGTAAAATCCAAGAAGGCGGAAGAGGGATGTGATAAAGCAGTGGGTAATTGTGATCAAAAGGATTGGGCCAAAGATAGAGTTCCATTTTTCACAAGCAGATACTAATTTCGAATGCATTTTAACGTATTGATTTGAATTTATTTTTCTATTAATCATCATTTCGTTGAGGGCATTGAAACGATTTCTGGCCAGTAAGAGTCCGTTGGAGAAAATAATAATTAAACAGGAGTCGTAAAGTCCAATATAAATGTAGATAACTGATTCCAAGAAGTACTTATTAGCCATTATTGTGTTGGACAGAAAAATTATAAATTCTAAAAACAGTATAATAGAAATTTGTACCAATATTAGTGTAATCCCTTTTTTGTTGGTTAATTTGTAATAATTTTGCAAATTATTGTCACATAAAACCATAAACTTGAAATCAACTTTATCAAAATAATGAATAATTTTGTAAAATTCATTCTCTTTACAAAAAATCACTATGGCCTCAATTATCATTATGAAGAAGTAGTCCACTTGTTTGATTACGTAAACTAGATTTTCCTGTGTTCGTGCGAATTCATAATTTTTGTCAATGATCAGGTAAAAATAATAAATTATACTGGAGCTGATGATCAAAATCCGAAAGAAATGTGACACTCGTAAGATAATCGAATTTCGTTTTGGAGAAAAAATCCCAATTATTTTGCAAATCACCAAATATCCTTTAATGTTTTCTAGAGTAGTCATTTTGTATTGTTCCAATTTAATTTTACTGCTAAGTACTGACCAACCAAAGGGACTTTGAGCAAGTTTTATCATGATAGGTTAATAAATAAAAACAGTAAAATTTTTATGGTTTCAAATTACTGGTTACATTTTGAAACATTTGATTGATAAATTAATTAATGAGTAGTTATTAATTTAAATACCTTTTAATGATATCCTTTTATCTCAACTTCTAATTAATTAATGATTTGATATTGAACTATGTTTTAAATTAATACCGGGGATATAAACATTTATTTATTAGTTTTTTTTAACTGTTATTAGATTTTGGACAGAAATTAATTATCAATTTTAATATAAAAAAATGTATGAAATGTGTTCTTTTCCTTGAAAATTGGATTATGAATAAAATCTAAATTTCTCTTTCAATTCCTGTGAGAAACATGGTCGGTTTCAACCAACGGATTTTGACTTTTCAGTGACTAATTGTTGTACCCAGACCAATTGTAAACAGATTCAGTCCATCCGTTCATTTTATTTCTATTTTAACGTCATTTCCTTATAACACGCTAAAATTATTTTTCGTGAATGTATTACCTGAAAAAGATCCGCTCAGGATTCGATCCCATGCATCGGAGGAGGTAGTCAACTGCGTTAATTATTTCAATAAAACATCTTACAAACAGTTTTTGCAAGTAACAACAACTGTTACCAGTCTAACCTAGTGGTATTTCCTAATCAGAGTTGTCAAATGCCCCATTTGTTCAGTTACCAGATTTTTACATTTTTCATCATTATTTGCGATGGTGTGGTTATTAGCAATCACTAATTATTATTTTACAGGACTAGCAGGATTTTACAACTGAATCAGAACTTATTTAAACTACAAATGTTATTCAGTATCCATTTTTCAACGGCAGCCAAATTCTTTTTAGTCCAAAAATCGTTCTGTGAATCTTTTCCATGGAACTATTAGCATTGGCAGTTATAGTTGTTCTATAACTGATTTAATTAAAATATAATTATTAATAAATGTCTATTTTGTAACTTTCAGAACTTCGAGAAACGGTGGAACGAGTGAAAGAAGATGTCAAAACGAGAATTATCAACGCGTTCAAGTCGACATTCGAAACGATGACCAACTTGAAGAATTTCAATAAAACGGACGACCAAAGTATTGCGACAGAAGTGGATAAGGTGTTGGACGAACAGTTGAGGATGGACCAGCCTGGCAATTCGACGTCATCTCCGCCAGCGACACCCAACAACTCGTCGGCGAACAACAGTGAAGTGGATGTTGGGGAGACGGATCTGCCTCTGGGACGATTGAATCAGGGTCATCGGATCGATTACGTACTTCAAGAGGCTCCACTGGAATTCTTCAACGGATACCTTTTTGCACTGACCAGCCACGTTTGTTACTGGGAATCGGAAGACACCACCCTGTTTGTCGTGAAGGAGATTTATTCCTCGATGAATGTCCAGTCCGACAACAAAATACCCCAGCACAGTTTGACCATCGAAAGACCCGTTCCAGCACCAACCGCCTCTACTTCCAACTACAGTCTCTTCAGGGACTCGTGTTGACACGATTATCACTAGTGACGTCATTGTGCAAAATATTTATTTTCCAACATTTGTTTTTGATACAACAATATTGTATTTTTTGTTAACTTGTTTTCGCCACTGATAACTGTGAACGATGAAAATAAAATTATTTACTGTTATTTAACGATTTGATATGAGTTACTTTTGTGAATACTATTTTATTTTTGTTCTTACAAATTTGTATTTGTGGGATCATATTCGGATAATTATTTATTATGCTGAGAAGTGCGATAATAGTTTATTTGTGATACAAGGGTGTAATATGACCCGGTTTTTAAGGAGGAATATTATAGTTGAATTTTTCATCTTTTCCGTGTTAAAAACGGAGGACGACATATTTTTTTGCATTTTGTCGAGAATTCACTAATTTAAAAAAATGGCCAATACAACAGTCTGTATTTGAACGGTTATTTAACCATTATAACGGTGAGAATTAAAAATTGTACATTTTTTCGTCAAAGTGAATTTTTCGGTAGTGAAATAAAATTTTTCACTAGTGCTAAATATAACGCATTTTGAAACTATTATAAAAATCGATGTCGAAAAGCTAACGTTTTGATAAGAAAATGAAAAAAACATAGTTTACAATGATTGTTTGATTATCGATTAAACCTTACAATAATTTCAAAATGAATGGAAATGGAGAAAATTACTCATTACAGTAAATGTTGTTCCTTTATTTGAATTAATTAAAAAAACGTATCCTGTTAACTAGATCTACAAATACAGGAGTTGGGGTTTTTTTTTATCCGCGAATAAGAAGTTTGTACTGTTTTTATATCATATTTCAAGTGCCTCTTAATTGAACCGCGGATAATTAAATTTCTGTAAAAACATGGGAGGCACCTCAATCAACGGCATTTTTAACTTCTCCTTACTATTTGTTTTGAGTGCATTATTATTCAATAAATAGCACGTAGGGATCAAACCAAGCCTCCGATGAGACAGTCATTTAATAACCATTAGGCAAAGGCATTAGACAATAGGAAATCTACTTTATTTTTAAGCTAATTAAAATAGCCCAAAATATTGGGCTACTAAACATTCTTTTACGTAGCCCAATTTGGTATTTTACTATTATGAAAACAAATTTAATATAAACTAATATTCCAACAACTTTATTAAATTCCAAAAAAGAAAACATTAAATGTTTAGGATCACTTTCTCGATCTGCTTAAGCTCGGCTTGATAATTATTCAAAATCGGCTTGACTTCCTCTTGGAGAAAATCATCAACCTGATCTGGGGCCCGACCAGTAAATGTTTTCGGGTCTAAAATGCTATCCAATTGGTTGATAATGGGGCTGAAATAAGAATCTGCTTTAACTCTTGCGATTAGATCATTTTCCAGACCGTGTTGTTTAACTTGAGCTCCCGCCTCTTGGCTGAGAACCCTAATTTTTTCATGGCACACTTGACGATCTCCCCCAGCTTTTACCATTGCCATTATAATATTTTCCGTTGACATAAAAGGCAGCTCCTGGCTAATGTACTTCTCTATCACCTTTGGATAGACTACCAAGCCTTGACTGATATTCAATAGGGTCAATAGCAAGGCATCAGAGGCGAGAAAAGCTTCTGAGAGGGTTAAACGACGATTTGCGGAATCGTCCAGGGTCCTTTCCAGCCACTGGGTGGCATGAGTGTTGGCAGCGTTGGAATGGAGAGTGATTAAATGCCTGGCCAAAGCGCAGCACCTCTCAGATCTCATTGGGTTTCTCTTATAAGCCATTGCCGAAGAGCCAATTTGGGTGCTTTCGAAAGGCTCTTCTACTTCCTTCCTGGAAGCCAAAATTCGTAAATCGGTGCACATTTTATGGACAGAGACACCAAGTCCAGTTAAAGCAGAGACCACATCCAAGTCGACTTTTCTACTGTACGTTTGACCAGTAACTGGATAACACTTTTTAAACCCAGCCAATTCTGTAACTTTCTTATCTAAAGCTTTAACTTTTGCCCCATCACCATTGAAAAGCTGTAGAAAAGAAGCCTGAGTTCCCGTCGTGCCTTTAACCCCTCTAAAACAGAGATCTTCTAAACATCTTCGAATATTCCTCTCATCCATCAAAAGGTCTGAAATCCAAAGAGTAGTCCTCTTTCCAACAGTTGTTAATTGAGCTGGCTGGAGATGGGTAAACCCTAATGTTGGAAGATCTTTATATTCCTCAGCGAATTTCGACAGACTGGCAATGACTTGAACAACGCGATTCAATAGAATTGTCAGTCCTTCTCTGATGGCCATCAAATCGGCATTGTCGCCTACAAAGCAAGAGGTGGCTCCCAAATGGATGATCCCCGCCGCCTTGGGACACTGCTTCCCGAAAACGTGAACATGGGCCATGACATCGTGCCTCGTCAACTTTTCCTCAGTGGCGGCCGCCTCAAAATCAATATCCTCCACATGAGCCTCCATTTCAATTATTTGCTCATCCGTGATTTCAAGCCCCAGTTCCTGAAACGATAAATTACTCCTTATTTATGGCGGTTTTCAGAAGCGGAGTTATATTTTGAAAGAGAAGAGTTTTTTTAAAAGAACAATAATATTAGGGTTTTCAAATCAATATTGTTTTTAATAAAAATATATTTAAATATTAGTTTAATGTTAATAAAATATACTTAATTCGATTTATAAAATATTTAACTATAAAAATAAACTTGGGGTTTCAAAAGAGAATGATTTTATAATAACAATATAGGGCTAGGTTTAGAATAATTATAAAGTTTTGTTGCTGTAAAATAAATATTGTTTCAAATATTAAATCAAATTTATTAATTGTTACAGAGTCAGATATGACAAATTCAAAATACAGTAGAAACTCCTTATTCGGATTCGCGGATGTAATAATTGATACAAATTACTTTAGTCGCGGCTTACTCGTAAAATATGGTAAAAGAAATATGATATTCCAAAAATATTTTTAAAAAATACAAGTTTTTGAATCATTTTCTCATTATTTGCCAACATAATCCCCGCGAATAAAGAGTTTATTTTACTATAGTTACTCCTTTACAACCACGTGGACCTCCTGGGAAACACTTGCAAGTTAAACAGGACAGATCTCAGAAGACTTTCTTAATAT
Organism: Clogmia albipunctata; assembly: GCA_001014945.1. Lineage (NCBI taxonomy): Eukaryota > Metazoa > Arthropoda > Insecta > Diptera > Psychodidae > Clogmia > Clogmia albipunctata. The sequence continues at coordinate 11,761 of JXOV01001578.1, forward strand.
GACACTATCCTGTTAGATATCATTTGAATAAAATTACTCTTTCAGATGAGTTCTGTAGGTTATACCTAGAAGAAGGCCAGACTACAGAGTTTAGGACTCATAGTCAAATTTGGGAGAGGTCTTTTCTCGCGAGGTGTTAGAATCTGATGATATTAAAAATATTCCGGCCGGATAAGTGGGACTTTCACTAGGAAAGTTGCACATCTCCTGACTTAAAACTAACGCTTGGACAACAGATCTACTAGGTCGCAGTGCAGGTGCCAATGGGCTCAATCCATTGTATAACCTTAATTAATTAATCTTACTCCTTTACAAACGTTTTTAATATTAGAACTCTTTGGAATATAAATATTTTACATGAACAGTTCTTCGACTGATAAGAGTAGGAATTAAAATTATTATTATACAAATTTCATATTTTTTCAAGATAAAATTAACAGTTTTAGAGTAATAATGATTGATTGCTTTTTTAGTCGTTTTACAATTTAATGTTAAGTTTATTATAAAAATATATCCAACTTATTTTATCTTCTAATTTATAAAAACGCCATAACTATATTCAAAGCGGCACTGCTTTTATGGTTATTAATTTAAATCGCCCTTGTTTTCCAATTGAATTTGTGTATAGTGACCAGATATCTCTAAATATACAATGCATTGAAATTAAATCGAACATTTTAAAGTTCACCTTTTCCGCTTTGGCCAGCATAATCCAGAGCTTCCGCCAGGCCGAGAATTTATACTGGTCACTAAACAGGAATTGCATTTCCTTGCTCGCGTACCGAGAACTCAGCGGGGACACGTATTTCGTAGACATTTCTGCGAAAGAGAGAATCAAAGTTATATATTGGGGCACGAGAAGCAGGGGACAGTTTCACTGGAACTGCAATAAACGACCGGCTGGCATGCAAATTCTATTCACCTCAGTGTTATTCCTAGCAAAACGCCGCAAAGTAACTGGAATTGCAATGAAAGTCAGACGATGGGCTGTAAAATAAATATCTAAAAGCACTGATAACAACACTGGCGTCACCCTTGTGCAAGGCAGTCAACAAGCGATAACGATTAACCTCTGTAAACAATTAAAAAATAATTGAGAATAAATGTAAACAAAATAAACGTGGTGAGTGACAAATGTCAATTTCAAAAAATTAAAAATTAGACGATAACAGCCAACTTAAATTATTTTTTACCGTCAAAATTTTACAGTGATCCCTCTTCTTACCAAAAATTTTTGTGCAATTTTAAATATAAAACTTTCATTGCTGGTGGAGAAACTTAAAAAATAATGATATATTCATATAAAAAATAAAAAATAAAAAATTATATCAACCCAGATGCTCAATGAAAAATTACAAATTTACATATAATTACTGATTATCATTTTATTTTTAAAAACAAATTACTTTAACATTTAGAATAAGAAAGTTAATTCCTGTAAAAAAATCAAAACATCCCAGTAAGAAAATATATAAAATGTTAATAGATAATAATTTTGAGTCAATTTAAATCAAGGTTTTATGCATATCAATATTCATTGAATATATATATCATATGAAAAATAGAAAATTAGAGAAAGAAAGAGTGAAAGTTAGTTAAATAATAATTTGTATGAGACTCTTTACAAACACAGTAAATTATTAGTTACAGTCTAGAAATATATTGAATATAAATTTATATTCCACTAACTAATAAAATTTTGTTTGAAAAAAAAAACTTTGGTGGATTTGGTTTAACCGTCGCACACTCGCCAATTTTTCTATTCAAAAAGCGATCAATAATCCTAAAATCAACTTCTCCAGGAGAAAAATGTAATGATTATAGAATATCAATAATCTCTACTTTAAACATTTATTCAAAATTATTTGATACTATTTTCTTAAAAATGTTAAACTCTGCTTTGAAGAAGTGAGTTATTGAGAATTATTCTCATTGAATTACATAAAATACAAGTTTCATAACAATATCAAAAAGATTCCTTGGGGTCTGCTTTAACTACACCTTTTGAAGTTGTAATTTACATTTCGTGTAATTGTAATTTTCATGAGGACCGTTTTAGAATTTTCATTTGGGGAAACTGCAATTTACATTGTGGCCCGAGCTTAAATAATTATGCAAAATTCAATTTACTAAAATTATGAAATTCTGTTGGATATATTATATTAAATGTAATCTAACCGAGAACAAGATAGACCACATCGTTCAACTGACAGAGGAGACCCTGACTTTGGAACAGATACGGACTAACGTAAAAAACAAATTCGGTATTCGGAATATATCTCTTAGAACAACACACAGTGATTAAATAAAGTTATATTAATTTGGAATCAAAATCAACGGATTTTTTTCACTCTAGAGCAGATTTCATTATTGTTCTTAAAAAATATCTGTTACAAACATAAAAATGTAAAAAAAAATATTTGAAAAATATTTCAAATAATTAAATTTTTTCTAGATAAGAATAACCAAAATCGAAACTAAACCACAATTTTTAGAACAACTCCTACCTGGTAGATAATGTATCATTAAATGATTCACAATCGATTCAAGATCAAGACTTTGAAGTTGAAATTCGTTATGTTATTGAGGATATATGGCCAATTATGGCAATTTTATACAAAATCATGAAACGTATACATAACACTTTATGTAAATAACCCCAGTTATTTATCCGATGTCTGAAATATCATCATGTATTTCAGCATTATGTTTCATTAGTCAGTTGTCCTTAAAAATTTAACTAATTTCCACTGGGGATGAAACCACATTTTTTCGAACGTTATTTGAGTAAAGGAATCCTCAGATAAAAGCTTAATAATTAAGATTAACCATTAATTGGTGGATCTTCTTTTTCTTCACTTCACTGTTTCCTCGACAAAATGTCAATAGAGAAAATTGATCCGCACTTTTCCAAAACAGATCACAAATTTATTGGAATTAAAAAGATGGGTAATTTACAATTCTTAATTGGATCTGATCACTTTGGCCGAGAATCTACACTGAAGCTCAAATTTCTTCTGAAGAAAATCCTAGCACTCTTTCTTTTGCTAGGATTTTTATTATTTACAAAAAACTTTCTTATCCAAAACTAACAAAATAAATTGATTGGTTAAAATCAAACTACGAGTATAGGTAACAACGTTTTTCCTAAAATTATTTAACTGAATTAACAAAGGAATAATTTATGACTGATTGATGTCCAACTTTAAACAATTAAAAAGAAAAATTCATCCTAATATGGCCAAAAGAATGTCTCGTCTGGATTCTGACTGGAATAAAGAAACAAATATAAGGAGTCCTTGGAACATTGTCGTTCTTCGAGAGAAATTTGAAGGAAAGATGAGACCAACTGAGTCAACTGCTGGGGCTGTTTTGTCTTGCAACAATTCACAAAAGAGGATATCTCTTCTTGTTCAAAGTGAAAACGTTCGATTGAATGTATTCTCAGAAATCTTGTCGTCTCAAATAAGTCTGACTATTCATTTTCGAACTAAAGAAATTGAATAATTTGTTCAATTTTGGCTTATGATTGTTCCATATATTCATTGTGGATATTTTCGTGTAAGTTCATATCGGAAATGACTCGAAACCAGCTGTCCAATTCCAAAACTATGTATGAACGATTTGCATTGAATTTAATAATTTTTAATTAAATATGGTTTAGCTTAAATACATCAAGACCTTCTTTAATAATAGCTTAAAAATATCGAAAATATTATCCTCGATTGTGACTTTATTAGCTGTTCAATTGAACAATATTACTATCCAAAGATCCACAAAGAAGACAGTTCGGTATAGCCATCTTTACTTTTTTGAATTCGAATATTGTTTATATAATATAATACTATTTTCTCATTTTTCGAATCAGGGTTTATAGACTTTCAATGTGAGCTACTGGTGCCATGGCCGCCATGACTTCGCGACCCAAATTTTCGGAATTCTAGATATATTTCAGCTTGTATAACTACCCTCATCAATAGATTGTTTATATACTACCCCATAGCATTATAATTCACAGTGTATAATGGATCAGTTATAGAATGGTTCTTACTTCCTGCATCAAAAAATTATTTTCTTTATCATTTTCGTATATACATATAAATTTATAAGATATAGGGGAAATATGTACAAAATGGCATACATGGACAAAATGGCATAGGGGGTGTATCTGGATTTTGGCTATTTTTAGCTCGCTTCTGACTGAGCTATCTTGTAACCCAAATGACTTTGGCTATCCTGCCAAAATTTGAACGCATTCAGTCCATGCGTCTTAGTGCCAGAACTTTTTCTAGCGAAATAAGTTCTTATTTACATTTTGTTCAATTAAACATACTGGAAGAGTTTCGCTAATTTATATATTATCCTGGTGCTTATTTTAACCATTAAGGATTCATCTTTGTCTTAAAATAAGATTTTCTAGATATAGAAACCTAATTATATTTTTTTCAAAATGACATATGGTCAAAATGTCATACGAGCGGTATGGACAAAATGACATGCCTCTCATTTTGTCTATTTGTGGTATTTATCTAATAAAACCGGACATATTTTGTCCATAAATGGCCAAAATTCCCAGAAATTATAAGAACTCAACTCATTGTCAGTCCTGGAGGCAAGACAATATCGAAGTCGAAATTTCCCTAATACTTATCCTTATAATGAAGAGAAATGTTCACGTTTATACCCTAAAGACATTTTTTCTAGATTTAGATCCGGAAGAGGATGGTAAATTGATGGCATTGGGTTTTCAGTTCTTGGACATACGTTTCTAGACAACACAGGGTTTTGTTTGCAAAATTATGCCAATAATAACATCGAATTTAGAGGTATACCATTTTGTCCATACTATTTTGAAAAACCGATTTTCGCCGACTTGTATTGAAAGCTCTTTAATTTTGTTTCTGCTAATTTTTTGCAATAATTGGATATTAATTTTAATAAATAGATAAGTAAACATGATTACTGTATAATATGGCATTGTGTGCTACCCATAAAGAATTATGATCCAAAAAGAAAACACCATCCCATTTTGTACATACTTCCCCTACTATAAAAAACCTTGTCGGATATTTGCATGATAATATTTTAATGTAATGTAAAATTGGACCAAACAACCCATGACTGAGTTATAGCCCTCACTCATATATATGAATATATATGAATAATCACCGGACCATCGTGATCCCTTGGAGTGATAGGTGCCGCTCATCGCTTCCTCCTCACGTAAGTNACCTTGTCGGATATTTGCATGATAATATTTTAATGTAATGTAAAATTGGACCAAACAAC